>VZZY01016936.1:310667-327172 GCA_013400335.1 Eurystomus gularis
CCGGCCGCCGCACCCCGGTCCCTGCGGGCGGCTCGGGGGATGCTTCGCCTCCCGGCCGGTCCCTGCTCCCCCCGTCCCCTTCTCTCGGCTCCTGCCCGCGGTCCTGCTGCCCTGGGGGGGCTGCCCGGGCCGGGGAGCAGCCGGAGGAGCAGTTCTCCTTCCAGAGCAGCCCGTCTTGCTCGGTTCCCAGGATTAAAGCCAATTGCCAAAGGCACCCGCTGCGCTTTCGCTTTGCGTGCTGGCTGCGAGGGGGGGGGGGGGAAATCCAGCCCTTTCAAGGGGAAAAAACTTATTTTTAACGGACCCCAGACCAGGCCCTGGCTCCGCACTCGCGTAAGAAATTCTGAGGAATGTGGAACTGAGCTTGCAGATGTGAGGGGGGTTGCTTTAAATGAGAAGTGGTTCATTTTTTATGACTAAAGGAGTTGAGAATTCTACCAGCAAAGCCCAGCCTGAGCAACAAAGGCTGGGTTATTTTAATTTGTGAAAGGGTCACAGCCTTTGAAGCTAAATATAACGCAGCCGGTGGCTTCCACTCCTGTAGCTCACGCCCTGCGTGTGCCTGGGCAGCCGGGGGGATAAGAAGGCTCTGGTCCCGCAGGCGCTTGCCCTGGACGTGTGGCGAGTGCCTGGCTTTCCACGGGACGGGGCGAAAGCAGAAAATGCAAACTTGGCTGTGTTAAAGCAACATCCTCAACGAGAGAGACGGTGCTTTCGGAGGGTCTGAGCAGCCCCAGCTCTCCCCAGCTTCCCAAGGCGCGGGCTTTGGGAAGCTCCGGGAACAGAGCCCACCCTTGTTCAAAGGCCAAGGCGTGGGCTGAGGAGAGCAGCCGTGGGCATCTGACTTGTACCTTTTGGCTTTAAGCCCTGAGTTTGCAGATATTTAAATCAGCGGAGCCCAGCAAAATTGCTTCTCTGTGTGCCGCTAAGGGCCAATAGTGTGAATAAGTCTGAGACCCAAGAAATCGCGTTTTCGACCTAAATAAATTCAAAGTATCTTATCAGGCGGGGGATGCTGTGCTGCCGGGGCTCCTCTTCTGCATCATGATTCTTCCTCCTGTTGCTCAGTGGTAGTGCAGGGAACTTTTCCAGGTGACCTGACCTGGAGGGGAGCTGGTTTTCCCCCTGGACAGCTGCTTGGCTCGGGAGCACCCTTTGCAGGAAAGCCGATTCTGGCATCACAGCAAAAATTCTAGGGAAGCTGCATTCAATTTTCTGATGCAGAGCCCACAGCTTTTGTGTGGGCGGAGAAAGAATGGTTTTATTTAATGACCTGCTGAGTTTTCCATTTGTTTTATTGAACAAGAATTGGGGTGAGGGAGAAGCTCTGCTCAGCAAAAAACGCCGTGCCTGCGCAGTGCGGGCAGAAACTCGTGTCTGTCCTGACTTGAAGTGCTGGGAAGTACTTGGAAATACTGCAAACTGACGTGTCCGGAGGGGCAAAGCTGGAGCTCGAGGGTCTGTGTTCGCAGAGGTGTCGGCCAGGCTCTGCAGGGCTGGGGATGGTCAAGTCATGCTGTGGGGTTTGGTGCTGGGGGAGCAGGGCTGGGATCACCCGCAGCTTGCAGCAGGGGTGTTGAGGCCAGCTCAGCGCTTCAATCTGCCAGGGAGCCCTGTGGGGCGGAGGAGGAGGAAGCGGAGGAGGTGGAGGTGTAACCCACAGCCCCGACAGGTCAGACTGCGTCTCTGCTGCTTCTGCTTACGAAAGGGAGATTCTGCACTTTGCAAGAAAAACGCTTTGGTGGTGAAACGAGCCACCTTTCTGAGCATCCTTGTAGTGAGAAGGGCCCAGAAAGTCAGCACGTGTCTGTCGGCACTTTCACAGGTGTCTGGTGATCCCTCTTTTCTCGTTTTCCCACTAAATAATTGTCTCAACAGGCTGCCGTCAGGGATTCTGGTTTCAGGTACAAAACTGGTAGACTTAAGCTGGTGGAAAGGGTTGTTTCGGTTGGGGCTTGGTGCCCATCAGGTCTTCATTTTGTGCTGGTTAAAACCAGATTCGATCCCTTCCCCTTGGAACTAAAAATACGAACGCCTTTGTCAGGCGAAGGGGTTTGCGCTAATCAAAACCATCGCTCAGCCAACGCGCCCACCGTGCCGATGAGCTCTCGTGGGGAGGAGCGGGAGGGGAAGGGGCTGGCCAGGCCTGGGAGGACCTCGCTTTTCAGGGAGGCTGCCTCGCCTCGCTGAGACCCCCTGCTCGAGAGCTTGGTCCTGGCGGCACCTTCTCATCCCAGCCGAGCCGATGGCTGCTCCCCGACCAGGGCAGGGCACGTCCCCGGAGCCGCGCTCGCTTCTCGGCACCGCAGCCTGGAGCTCATGAATTCTTGAAAGCCTATTTAACAGGAATGAGCCTTGCTAAGCTGGTGAGTCTAAATTTAGCCTTGCCAGCTGTGTTGAGGCTGGCAGGGACGTGTTAGACCGGCTCCTCTCTGCTTGCTTCGGTACGGGCCTGCAAGTTACACCATCTCTTGTTCCACCTCAGTCTTTTCCCTGCTGCTGGACTGTCCCTCTCTTGGCAGCCACGGGGCTTTCACACGCAGCTTTTGCCATCTGTGGGGAATTGGGGTGTCTGACGTGGAGCAGAGCTCAGTAAGCAGCTGGTGGGGTCGGGGAATACAATTTCTGCCCCACGGGATGGGGCACAGGCGGGCAGAGCGCGGGGACTGTGGGGACAGCCCCATGCAGAGGAGCCCGGTCTGGGTGTGACATTCAGGGGTTTGCATGGTGGGTTTTGAGCGCCTTAAGACGAGCGCAGAGGGATGTGCTGGGGAGGTGACCATGGGACTGGCAGAGTTTGTCTCCCCTGGGACTCTCCTTCCAGGTGCTTCTCCTGGAAAACCTCCGGGATGCACATCCCAGCCTTTCCCTGCTCTCTGCAGAGCTGATTCTCCTCCTGCTATGCCCAGACAAGGGCTTTCCCATCTCATCACCTGGCAGCCCACCGAGCAGGTCCAGGTCGTCCTCGCTGGCTGGTGATGAGCTGCGGCCCGAGCAGAGCCAACGCTCGCCGTGGGCAGCAGCAGCAGCCGCCCTTCGGGCCCCGCTCCCCTCGCCTCGCACGAGGCTGGAACCCGGGTTTTTGTCACCAGGGCTCTCATGGCACGGAGGGGAGCGGCTGGTGCTTTTCAGCCGATTCTTGGAGTAGCTCTCAGTTTGAGATACACGTAGGAAGCGTTATTGTTGCGCCTGTGACCCGTTATTGTTACCACAACCCACCGCTCTCTTTGTCCAGCTTCGAAGGAGGCTTCCTCCGTCCACCAGCAGCTGCTCCGCAGCCCGCGTCCCACCACCACGTGCCCCAGCGTTACCTCATTTAGTTGCTCAGTGGTTTTTTTCAGAGCTGATAGACTTTTGTCTTTTTTTTTTTTTTTTTTGGAGCATTTAACTAACAATCATTTCCAGCAGGGAAATGAAAAAAAAATTAATAATAACCTTTCCTATTGTCTTTTCCTGCACCTGGTGGCCTCAAGAGAAGAAGGCCGGGAGAGGAGGACCCGACAAACAAATCCTCCCTCTCTCGCTCTGTAGATGCCGTGGCTGATAAGACTTGTCTCTGGCGATTACAAGAGGCAAAGATCAGCAAGTGGCCCAGCCCTCTATAGCAGGAAAACCCCATTTCCTACAGTCCAGACTCTCATCTGGTGCCTGCTCCAGCTGCACGGCAGCAAACCACGGTCCCTCAGGCCAAGGGCCTGTCTGGCCACCGTGACTTTGGCCACCGCATCAATGGGACACCATCAATTCAAAGCTCGCCGCAGAGCAGATACCCGGGAATAGCTGGGAATTGAGTGTCCCAGGGCAGGATCAGCCCCCGGGGATGCCGCCTGCCCATCCTGCTCGGGCTCCTCTTGCTCTGCGGATGTCCCAGGCCCCTCTGGAGCGGCTGTGACGGAGCCCGCGCTGCCGCCTTTGCTCCCCATCGCAGCAGGGATGGACCAAACCAGACGGACCAAACATGGGATCTTGCCCCTCGGGGGAGCCGCGCTCTTCCTGCCTCTGCTCTCCGTGCTGGAGAGCAAATTTCATCCTCTCATGAGAAACAGGCGGAGGGTTTTAGTGGGCTGTAATTAAACCCAGAAGTGTTTCTGGAGGAGCTGTTTGAAGAGCTTGCACAGCGCGGGGACAGAGGGTGCTGAGCGGAAGGGGCGTGGGGAGATGCTCCGGAGCACAGATGGGGCTCGGGGGCTGCTCTCCTTTAAAGTCCCATCTGAGCGAGATCTGATGAGGAATCAAAGCTCCAGCTCTTGTGGGGTCAGCATGATTTCGAGCCATAAAAAGCAGTGCTTGTTTAGTGCCAGAGCCTGGCTCTGCATCAGCTCCCAGCAGAGGCAGCTGCAGTGGGTCTGGTATTTCCGTGCCTCTCCCCCTCCGTCAGCTGGGGACCCTTCTGGGGTGGCCGCACTGTCACCAGCTCTGTGTGACACCCTCCTCCGTGTCTCCCTCCTGGTCTCAGACTTGCAGCGGGATGTGGCGGCCCGGGCAGCGGTGGGTGGCCGGTGTGGGGCTGTGCCAGCGCCCACGGTTCTGCTTGGAAAGGGATTTTGGTCGCTGTGGTGCTGAAGGTGCTCCTGCGCAGCCCCGGCGCTTCTCCCAGCACCAAGGACAAACCAGCCACTTGCTCTTCCTGGCTCCCACGGAGCAATGACAGACACCAACTGTTCTTGTTTTTCAAGCTCTTTTTTTCCCCCTCTGTCCTTCCCTAAATCCCCTTCCAGCCTCCATGTATTTCTCTGGAGATGAAAGCGCGGGGCCTCCTTTTCTTTCAGACGCCCGGATTCTGCCTGGGGTACGTTTGTGCAGCTGGAGAAGGGCTTTGTGACTGTGGAAATGCGGCGGTGTCTGCTGCCAGTGCCGCGCCGAGCTGCTCTGAGGGGCTGCCGCTCTTCCTGGGGAGATCTCCAGTTCACAGGCCACGAGACCATGTCTTGGTGTTGTTTTCTGCCCGCTTTGCAAACTCCAGAGAGGACGGAGTCGGCCCAGGCTCGCTCTGCTCTCACCGCACAGCTGCTTCGCCTCTTTTTCCCCTTCTTCCATCCTAAATGCTGACTTTTCTCTTTCCCCCCCCAAAGGGTGCTCCTGCAGTCTGGGGCTGATCTATCCCAGTAAACCCTGCACGATGCCTCCCATCACGTTCCAGGACCTGCCGCTGAACATCTACATGGTCATTTTCGGCACCGGCATCTTTGTCTTTGTGCTCAGCCTCATCTTCTGCTGCTACTTCATCAGGTGAGCTGAGGGGCTGCGGCGGTGGGTTGGCATCCCGGGCACATCCCCAGCGCCCCGTTGTTCTGTCCCAGAACACGGGAAGCCCCTGGTCGTGAGGATCTGCCCCGAGGAGCGGGGCCAGCCACCCGCCGTGCTCGGGCCAGGCGTGATCCCGGTCCCCTGCGGCAGGAGCAGGGCAGGAAACGCAGGAAGGGGCTCTTGTTTTTCAGGGGACCACACGGAGGGATGCATTGTGTCGGGCAGGGAAGGAGCGGTGCTGCACCGGAGAGGATGTGTCTGAACATTGCGCTCCCTGCTCAGGGAGGGCTATTTTTAAACCCAGAGCTGAGGCAGCAGCTGCCATTTCTGCAGGGCCCGGGGGGCTCAGTCCTTCCCTGCGGGATGCCCCGGCTGCGCCGGTGGCTCTCAGCCGTTTCTGGGATTGCGGAAGCTTCGGTTGGAGGAGCAGCTCTGCTCACGAGCGGTCTCCTTCTCCCCATGTCTCGCTGGCTTTTCTCTGCCAGACGGTTTTCCCCATCGCCATCGCCCTCGCCCCGGCCGAGGTCACAGCGGGGCTGGGAGCTGCCAGCGGGCGAGCGCTGGAAATACAGAGCTTCCTGCGCCACCAACGACTTCCTAAGGCAAACAATCGGCGCTGCCGGCTCTTATCGCTCCCTGCTGCCGATTCCTGCCGGCAATGGAGGCGGCACAAGGCCCCGACGGCACAAGCGCAGCCTCCGAGCTGCTTTTCCCCGAGCCCTGGTCGGGAAGGGCGCGTTCCCCTCGGTTCAGGGGCCTCCTGAATATTTTTGGCTGTGCTGTTCAGACGTGACCTTTGAGGATGCTGTAAAACTCACGGTGCCGTTTTTTTCCCCCTCTCCAGCAAACTGCGGCACCAGGCTCAGAGCGAGCGGTTCGGGTACAAGGAGGTAAAGTCGATGGTGGTTTTCGGGGTGTACCCGCAGCGATTCGGGGCCGAGCGGGAGGTGGGGACACAGCTGCTCATCCCGGCGGGGTGCGTTCAAGAGCAGGGTGACGGGACACGCTGTCTGCTGTGCCCGGGCTCCACCAGCTCCTGCCCGGCTTGCTTCGGCTTCGCTGGGGCTCCTGCTGAAATCCATCGGGATCTTAAATCCTCTGCCTCCTTTCTTCCCTCAGGTGGTTCTGAAGGGCGATGCCCGGAGGCTGAACGTGCACGGGGTGAGCGGTGCTGCCTCGGGGCTGGGATGGAGATGGGGACGGTGCTCCAGAGCACATCTGCTCTGCTCATGGGGTCAAAAGTGGCTCACAGGCCGGGATGGGGATGTGCCAGCTCCGCATGGCAGGGGAGCGACGGGGCTGGGCTGGGAATCGGGAGGGAAAGCCCCTCCATGGGGGAGGTTTGGGAATTGGGCTGAACTCCCAGCTGGAAATCCCTGGGAAGAGGCACTGCAGCAGTGGGATTTCCCCAGCCACAGCTTTCTGGGGGTGTTGAGCAAAGGAGGCTCGGGGGAGACCTTCTGGCTCTGCACAACTCCCTGAAAGGAGCTTGGAGCCAGGTGGGGTTGGGCTCTTCTCCCAAGGAACAAGAGGAAACGGCCTCAAGTTGCACCAGGGGAGGTTGAGGTTGGACACGAGGAACAATTTCTTGGTGGGAAGGGCTGTGAAGGGCTGTGCCAGGCTGGGCAGGGCAGTGGTGGAGTCCCCATCCCTGGAGGGGTTTCCAAGCCGTGGAGATGTGGTGCTGAGGGCCAGGGGTTAGTGGTGCCCTGGCAGTGCTGGGGGAACACTTGGACTCCATGATCTGAAAGGTCTCTTCCCGCCAACACCACAGGATGGCTTTTGGTGGGAGCGGGGCCACACGCGGGCGTTGCGCTGGGTCCCACATGTCCACACCCACCCTCACCCCGCGTCTCCCCTCCCACAGCAGACCTGCGCCGTGTGCCTGGAGGATTTCAAGGTGAAGGAGGAGCTGGGGGTGCTGCCGTGCCAGCACGCCTTCCACAGAAAGTGAGTGCGGCCGCGGGGGCTGTCGGCGGGGCGCGGGGAGGGGGCACGTCCCCATCCAGGACTTGCCTCCTCCCGTGTCCTCGCCCGCAGGTGCCTGGTGAAGTGGTTGGAGGTGCGCTGCGTGTGCCCCATGTGCAACAAGCCCATGGCGGGCCCGGCGCAGCCCCGCGCCGGCATCGGCACCCTCCTGGACGAGCTGGTGTGAGCAGCGCCCGCGCCTCGCCGGACAGACCCTGCCGGAGCCGTCGCGGCTCCCCACGAGCGGCATCACCCGACGCCGCCGCGTCCAACGGTTCGTCTCGAAGGATTCGGGATTTCTTAGTCCAGATTTGGAACTTGCGGGTCGTTGCTTTGGTTTTTTTTGGGGGGGTTTGTTCGGTGGCGCTCCGTGGGGATCAGCGCTGGGGTCACCCCTGGAGAGCTGAGTGTGTCCCCCCCCCCGGGCCCCCTCCTCCCCACAGAGTATTTTTGTACCTGGGCCCCCCGGGCCCCCCGTGGCGGGGGGATGTACAGTTTTGTGTAAAACAACCATTAAACGGACAATTTCTCAGCCGGGCTGAGCTGCGAGCGCTCGCGGGGGACGGTGGCACTTGGGGGGCAAGACCCAGAGCCCCCAAAGCGCCTGGATTTGCCCCAAAACGGAGCCCTCTGCCGCTGGCGCGCGCTCTCCCGCGGACACTTCCCACTTTCACTGTTTTTAACGTACACAAGAAAGATGACGTCAGCAGTGACGCCACCGACCCTCCGGCGGTCAGAAGGGACTGTGCCACGTCGTAACGCAGGGCGCACACGTCACGCAGCCGCGTGCCACTCCCATTCATCATGTGAATGAACCGGAAGGATCAAGAGGTTCTTTCTCCCGCGCCTGGACCTACCGCCGCGCCCCTCACCCCGAGGTCAGGGCGAGGGAAAAATCCCACGCGTGTTCCCCGCCCACCGATGCAGACCTTTAGCCTCAAACGCTGCCGAGCTCACCGCCTCCCCTCCGCCCTTTCCCGGGCCGCACGGCCGCTTTTCCCCGCATCCCGGTGTTTCATTAGCCATGCTAATTTATTCACACGTTGCCACGCCTCCCTGCCGCCACCTTTACGGCAAGCCCGGCGTTTTGCGACAGCGGCGCGGTTTGCGGCGCCGGTTGTAGAAGGCGGCAGCGCTCAGCGGTGAGGGGTTCTGGGGTTCTTTCCTCGCCGGGCGCTGCTGCCCGCGGTCGGTGCCCGGACGGGTGTTTCAAGGGGTGTGTGGGGAGGCGTTGGAAGGCGTTTAACGAGGGGGAGGCCACCGCGGGGGCTGGGAGGTGGCCCTGGGGGCGGGTCGGGCCTACAGCCCTGGTCGGGTTATGGAGCTCCGCGGCCTAGTGCGAGCCCTGAGGCTGGAGGGGCCGCGGGACGGGGAGCAGCCGCCCCCCGCTATCCCGGCGGCCGAGCAAGTCCTCCTCCAGATCGGGCGGCTCTTCTCCGAGGGGGCCGGCGGTGCCCCCAAGGCCGGCGTGGTCCGAGACCTGGGTGCGCTGGTGGAGGCTGCGGACTGCCAGTGGCTTTTGGGCGGTGTGAGCCCAGCGACGCTGGGCGAGTTGGTGGCTGCGCTGAGAGGCTACGCAGCACCCCCAGAGCAGGAGCAAGATGCTGCGGATCTGCCCAGCAAGGATAGCGCGTACGCTGCCACGGCTGAGAGAGCAGCAGATGTTGGTTCGGTGTTTCTCCGTCTCCTTGCGAAGCTGGAAGCTGCCAAGACCCAGGAGTCTCTGGGTGTCCCTGTGGTGGGTCCAATCCTGGGCCGTGTGATGGGACCCATCTACGTCTTTGCTGCAACACATAATGTGGAGAGGCCCTGGACGAATGCGAGGTCTCAGTCAGTGGCACAGGAGCTGCTGGCGTTGCTGGTTCAGGCCGCAGGCTGCGGGTCAGTGGCTGAATTCCTTCGAGGGAAGAGTGAAGATGAGGAGGGAAGATTTGCAGCAGTGATGGGGATCCTAAAACAGGAGCTGACCAAGTGAGTAGGAAGGGGAGGGCAGTGGTGGAGAGGGTGTCGTGTTTGGCTGGTCTTGGTGTAGGAAATCGTGGAAACTTTTGGGAAATGGTGTGAGCTCAAGCACTGCAAGACACTCAGCGATAAATATGGGGCCAAGAGCTTTACAAACACCCCGGTAATGGAAGCGGTGGAGGGTGAAGAATCAATCAGAGCTTATTGCCAGCCGAGAGGCCCAGGTGTGTAGGCAACGAGCTTTCATTAGCTCTGGCGTTGACTGAGCTTAGTTTGCATTTCCAGAGACAGCTGGAAGCGTAACCCTGCCACAAAGTTCGTGTTCTCCTGGACGCTGCCTCACGTCACCCGGCCCTGGCTGAGCCGGTACCTGGAGCGCGTCCTCCCGCCGTCGCTGCTCATCTCGGACGACTACCGGGAGGAGAATAAAATCTTGGGGGTGCGCTGCCTGCACCACATCGTTCTCAACGTGGTAAGGGATTTGGGAAATCAGATCCCTTCCGGGGTGTTGTTTGAAGGAAGGGGGGGTTGGACACCTGTTACGATTCCAGACCGGTAATCCTGGTTCTGCTGTTAACTGGCAGTTCCGCTCCATCCCCCTTGCTCTCCTGGTGTGTTTGAGCATGCGCTGCTCTTACAGCTGTTAACGCTAAGCAGAGAATCATTTTGCCACCTTTCACGCTCAGCCAATTAACGTGTTGGCCTGACAGCGGTTTGCAGGGCAGGGTATTAGAGTGGTGCTGGTAGAACTGCAAAAGAGCTGCTGGGGAGGCAAAGGAAAGTGGCTGCTCCTGTGCATGGCGGGGTTTAACCTGCATTTATTACAGCACCTGCTCCCGCGCTGCTGTAAGTGGTGTTCCTAACGCGGAGGATGCATGGGGGTTGATTTTCTGAGACCTGGGCTTGTGAAGGCTTTTCTTTTCTTAGGTTAAACGGGCGCTGAACGCGATGCGCGGGAATAATGATTCTGTTGTCTGCCGTTGCAGCCAGCTGCTGAACTGTGCCAGTTCAACAGGGCTCAGGTTGTGTACCACGCGCTCTACAACCACCTCTATTCGCGAGAGGCCCCTCTCATCCAGGTAGGACACCAGAACTGCATTTCGGTTGGCCTGGAGTGCCAGCCCCATGAGGTGTGGGGAGGTGGGACCTGTTTCCTCGCAGACCGTCCCGTCAGGCTCTTAGTAGCCGATGCCTGTGGCCAAAGTAACTGAGTAGACTCAAAGTTGAGGGAAGGTCCCTTGCCTCTTGTCCTCTTCCAAGTGGCAGCCTTGCTGAAGAGGTCTGGTAACAGGTAGGAGGAGTAGTTGGGTCTGTCAGGGGAACTGCAGCCGCTGTAGGCAGTCAGCAGGGTTGGAAATCACTTGCGTTTTGGGCAGAACATCAGCAGGACCGCCCAGATTGACTGTTCCTCACTGAACCAGGCGGTACTGCTGTGCCTGCTGGACTTGCTGCCCATCCTGGAGAGAGCCCAGCGGCTGCAGAAGCAGGTCAGACCGACGGCCCCCTGCGACGAGGTGCTGCAGCTGGTTCTGACCCACATGGAGGCAGAGCATCGCCTCGCGCTGCGGCGGGTGTACGCCCGGACCCTGCCTGCCTTCGTGCAGAGGTGAGAGCAGCAAGCGCAGCCCTGCAGGGACTTGCTTTGGCCTTGGTGTTCATCTCCCTTCTCAGCGGGTGTTTTCCTGTGTCGCCAGACTCGGCATCCAGGTAGCGCGGCACCTGAAGAGGCTGGAGAGAGTTATCCTGGGGTATCTGGAAGTCTGTGATGGCCCCGAGGAGGAAGCCCGACTGGGAATACTGGAGACGCTGCAGTGCACCATAGAGCACGCTTGGCCCAGGTACCCGTCTCGTGGTGAAAAACGCTAGAGAAAACGTATCCTGACGGCTGTCCCTTCTTCAGAGCCAGAGTTACCATTGTTGGAGGAAAAGGCCCTGAAATTTTAAGGCAGAATCGGTCACAGGGAGGAATCGCTGCCATTACTGCCTTGCTGAAAAACCTGGCCCAGAAGTTAAGCTGAGCCCTCATTTTGATCTGACTTGGCTAAAAGCGAAATCGATGTTTTCTGTGTGGCAGAAGGGTGGAGGAAGCCCTGTGCTGCGGAATGCCCCATGACAGGCATCCCGATGCACCATCCCGAGGTCACCTCTGTGTCCAGGGCCTGTCTCCGCCCTCTGGTGGGCACATGGGACGAGGCAGCTTCTCCAGCCTCATCGCTGAAGCAGTTGCTGATCTTAGGCCGGCTCCAATCCTGCTCCACACGTAAATGGCAGCTGGCAGCTCCTGCCTGAAGTATCCAGGAACGGGGTTGTGCTTTCCCCGGCTTGCAAAGAGGATTTAGAGCGAGGTGCGGTTCCCGTTTCTTTGCAGGATGCCATGCAGGCTCCCGGTGCTCCTCAAAGCCCTGCTGAAGATGATCTGGGATGTACACACGGACCAAGGTTCAACGCCAGAGCCGGTGAAAACCGCCTTGCTCCAGGGGGCCACTGAATGCCTCATCCTGCTGGATCGCTGCTCTGAAGGACGAGTGAAGGTGAGCTGGGGGGCTCAGCACTGCTTCAGCTCCCATCCCTTCTCCCTTAGGGGCAGCAGCACGGTGCACAGAGTCATAGAATTGTTTTGGTTGGAAGAGACCTTTAAAGTCAAGTCCAAGCGTTCCCCCAGCACTGCCAGGGCACCACTAACCCCTGGCCCTCAGCACCACATCTCCACGGCTTGGAAACCCCTCCAGGGATGGGGACTCCACCACTGCCCTGCCCAGCCTGGCACAGCCCTTCACAGCCTTCCCACCAAGAAATTGTTCCTCGTGTGCAACCTCAACCTCCCCTGGTGCAACTTGAGGCTGTTTCCTCTTGTCCTGTCACTTGTTCCTTGGGAGAAGAGCCCAACCCCACCTGGCTCCAACCTCCTGTCAGGGAGTTGTGCAGAGCCAGAAGGTCTCCCCTGAGCCTCCTTTGCTCCAGGCTCAACACCCCCAGCTCCCTCAGCTGCTCCTCACCACACTCCTGCTCTAGACCCTTCCCCAGCTTCGTTGCCCTTCTCTGGCCACGCTCCAGCCCTTCAAGGTCCTTCTTGGAGTGAGGGCCCAAACCTGACCCCAGGATTCAAGGTTGGGCCTCCCCAGTGCCCAGTTCAGAGGTGAAAGAGCTCTCTTGCTTCCTAGGTCCAACAGTATTTTGAAAGCATCTATCTCCACCCACCCCAAAATCTGTACTTGCCTGGGACACGTGTTGGCGGGTGTCTACCTCTACGCGCTTTGTATCATGCCCTCCCAGCAGGTAGCAGGGGCAGGGCTGCTAACACCTGAGCACGCCAAGGCACTGGAGATCAACGCTCTTGTTGTTTCAGGTCCTGCTGGAAGGTGTCTCCAGCAGCTGTGCCGAGAGCCGCGTACGGGAGTGCATCAGGAAGGTGCAGGAGAACACGTGAGGCGCGGCTGATCAGTGCTCACCCCGCTTTTTGTACAGTAAAACTTTTTTAATTATTTAAAATTAGTCTTTCTCTTCCACCCCCGTCAGCCCCGTACCTCCCCCAGACCAGACACGGGTGGGCTTCCCACGCCTCCCGTGGGCTCCTCGTGCTTCAGAAGGAAGCAGCAGTGGCCCCAGGCCTGGTTCCTTGCCAGGGCACAGTCTGAGCTGCGCCTGGTGGGGTTGTGGAGAAGGTCAGGAGTCCCCTTCGTGCAGGAGTTGTACAAACTCGCTGCCATTGCCAGGGGTCGGGACAGAAACTCTTCTTATGGAATTTATTAGTCTGGAGTATGGAAGAAGGAGTAATGATTGAAGGTCCTGCACTGGGCGGTGAAAGCTGGAAGGAGCTGCAGTGACAGAGTCCTTCTCGTGCGGTACAAAATAGGGTTCAGGTTGGAGTCAGGCTGCTTTTGTCTTGGTGCTTGGCTCTGTTTCTTCTTCATACTCTATTTCAATGTAGGGACGTTTTCTTCTGGCTGGTCCTTTCAGGGGAGTTTTCCCTTTCGATTTGGAGTGAGAGGCTTTCTTCTCCACCTCTACCTCCTCTTCTTCCTCCTCCTCTTCACTACTTGTCTCCAACTTATCCATGTCCTGATGGGGAAAGAGAAGAGTGACATCAAAGCACGCTGTGTAACTAAACCTCCTCTTTCTGCAACGTTACCCCGTGTGTCCCATCCCATTTCACAGTTCCTGGCTCCCAGCTGGCTGGCCAGATGGGCTGTGGTGGACACTGTGGTCTGGCTGTATCATTATGTCCCACAAACTCGATTTTGCTGGGTCTTGCCCCATCACCAGAGACACCAAGAGGGTGGAGGTTAATTTATAGAATCATGAAGGTTGGAAAAGACCTCCAAGATCAACAAGTCCAACCATCAACCCAACACTACCATGACCATGTCCTGAAGTGCCACGTCTACGTGGTTTTTTTGAACACCTCCAGGGATGACGACTCCACCGCTGCCCTGGGCAGCCTGTCCCAGTGCTCGTCCAACACTTCATACCTCGTGCTTCACCCACCTCAAAGTCGCTGAGGTCACTGTCATCTGCTTCCACAAACTCTCTTTTGTCCATGTCCTGCAAGAAATACAAGTCAGGAGCGGGTACACGCGCCCTGAGCACAACACAGGCTCTCCGAGGCAGAGCTGCCAAGGCCACCACTTGCCCACAGACACTTGGTCTGAGTTCACCTCTCCTCGTCTCTTCTCCTCACCCACTCCAGCGCCCAGCGTGTGGGTGACCGGGTGCTGCAGCAGGTCAGGGAGGGCCGAGCCGTGGTGCTGTGGCTGGCACTGTTACCTCGTCATCTTCTTCTTCCTTCTCTGCGTCGGACTCGCTCTCGCTTTCTGCCTCTTGCTGCTGGAGCGCTTTGTCGAAGGCGTGAATGGGGAAGTTGTAAATGTCTCCGTACTGAAAAGGAAAAATGTGGATTTTTTTCCTAAGTCACAGGAGGAGGCCAGCGGTGGTGGTAGGATCACCTAAAGCCCACGGCCTGCATGGAGGCAGCACCAAACCAGGCTGAACTTGTGGCTCACCCACTTCCCTAGCCCTGAAGAACGCAGAAAATGAGGGGCTCTGTTTTGGGGAGGCAGGTCCTCCAGCCTGTGGTGGAGCTGCTCAGGAAGGGCAGCGTCCAGTCATCCCCCAATCTTACACGGGTGATGCTTCTTCATCCCAGCGCCCGTGTCCCTCCCTGGTGGGAGCGGTTCCCCTGCCGTGCTTTAAAGGCAGCGACCCTCACCGTATCCTGCTTCAGTCTTTCCAGCAATTCCTTCTCGATGGCATTATCCAGCTGCGCGGCAATCAGGGCTTTCTCCTGACAGAGCAAAGAGGAGCGGAGTCAGGTGTTTGTGGAACAGAAGCAATAGACAGGAGATCACAGGAAGGAGTGATGTTACCTCTCTCCTCTTCTCTCGCCTTTCAATCTTTCTGCGTAAAGGAACGAGCTTCCTCCTGCGGGGAACAACGAGCGTGAGATAATGAACCTGTAAGTGTCTTGTGTGGCAGAGGAGCACACGCTCATTCGGGACAACCACCAGCAGTTGTAGCATGAGGATCACGGAATGGTTTTGGTTGGAAGGGACCTTTAAAGTCAAGTCCAAGCGTTCCCCCAGCAGTGCCAGGGCACCACTAACCCCTGGCCCTCAGCACCACATCTCCACAGCTTGGAAACCCCTCCAGGGATGGGGATTCCACCACTGCCCTGCCCAGCCTGGCACAGCCTGCGACAGCCCTTCCCACCAAGAAATTGTTCCTCGTGTCCAACCTCAACCTCCCCTGGCACAACCTGAGGTCATTTCCTCTTGTTCCTTGGGAGAAGAGCCCAACCCCACCTGGCTCCAACCTCCTGTCAGGGAGTTGTGCAGAGCCAGAAGGTCTCCCCTGAGCCTCCTTTGCTCCAGGCTCAACACTCCCAGGTCCCTCAGCCGCTCCTCACCACACTCCTGCTCTAGACCCTTCCCCAGCTCCGTTGCCCTTCTCTGGCCATGCTCCAGCCCCTCAGGTCCTTCTGGAAGTGAGGGGCCCAAACCTGACCCCAAGATTCAAGGCACAGCCTCCCCAGTGCCCAGGCCAGGGGGACGATCCCTGCCCTGCTCCTGCTGCCCACACTCTGATCCCAGCCACAAACGTGGCTACAACCAGTTTAGGTGCAGTTACAGACTCAGACTGCACCACAATCAAGTCCATTCCAGGCAGGTTCCTTTCCAAACCTGCAGGAAAACAGCCCCAGGGTTCTGCGCAGAGCCGGTGACGGAGGCTCAGAGGACAGACACGGGCTGGAGAACCCAAACCAACGCGATCCCTCTCAGTCCTGTCACTTACTGTCGCTTGAGCGTCAGCTTCCGGATGCGGATCAGGTACTGCGTGATCTTGGTGAACC
The DNA here is from genome assembly GCA_013400335.1 of Eurystomus gularis. NCBI lineage: Eukaryota > Metazoa > Chordata > Aves > Coraciiformes > Coraciidae > Eurystomus > Eurystomus gularis. The sequence continues at coordinate 326,191 of VZZY01016936.1, forward strand.
GCTGCTTGCATTTGTGTCGGATGAACCGTGGCCAGTAGATGAGGTTCTCGTCGATCTCTTCCAGAGCTTTCTCGTAGTTCTTGCTTAGCAGGACCTGGGATGGGGGAAAGGGGAAGAGTTGAGCTACCGAGCAGCAACAGAGCAGGGGGACACGTGGTCTTGGGAGGAATCCCATCGCTCCCTGCCCTCCACTGCCTCTCCTTGACTCACCCGCTCCCAGAGCCGACGGGGAAAAGGCGCCCGCTCGATGGTCTTCATGTACAGGTAACACCGACCTGCAGAAAGGAGGAACGTGAGATGGGGGGTGCTCAGAGCCGGGCTGTCCTCAGGCAGGTGGTGTTTGCCCCCTCCCCACCCAAGGGGTTGTTGACTGAAGCTGCCAACTCCCACCTTTCTCCTCCCTGATGGTCGCGTACTGGCTGTTGGCCAGCGGGCAGGAGGAGCGGTTGCACAGACCCGTCAGGTTGTACTCATTGCGGCAGAAGTTCTGGGTTTTTGTCCTGGGAAGAATAGAAAATAAAACAGTACAGAATCTTCTTGGCTGGAAGAAACTTTTAAGCTCCTTGAGTCCAACCGTTCCCCCAGCACTGCCAGGGCACCACTAACCCCTGGCCCTCAGCACCACATCTCCATGGCTTGGAAACCCCTCCAGGGATGGGGACTCCACCACTGCCCTGCCCAGCCTGCCACAGCCCTTCACAGCCCTTGCCACCAAGAAATTGTTCCTCATCTCCAACCTCAACCTCCCCTGGCACAACCTGAGGTCATTTCCTCTTGTTCCTTGGGAGAAGAGCCCGACCCCACCTGGCTCCAGCCTCCTGTCAGGGAGTTGTGCAGAGCCAGAAGCTCTCCCCTGAGCCTCCTTTGCTCCAGGCTCAACACCCCCAGCTCCCTCAGCCGCTCCTCACCACACTCCTGCTCTAGACCCTTCCCCAGCTTCGTTGCCCTTCTCTGGTCACACTCCAGCCCCTCAAGGTCCTTC
>VZZY01016936.1:327532-341480 GCA_013400335.1 Eurystomus gularis
TGGGGAGGAGAGGGGCGGGACACCCGCGGCTGCCCGGCGGAACCGGGTGGACTCACGTCGTCCGAGTGCATGGTGCCGGTGTGAGCGCGGCCTAGCGCGCCGCCATCACCGGAAGGGGCGGGACCGGAACCGGAAGGTGCGAGACCGGAAGGGGCGGGGGGTACGGGGGGTGGTGGAGCCTGCGCGGCGGGAGGAGTTGGGAGTCGGGCGGGGAGTGGTGCTGGGGGGAGAGCGTCGTGATCGTGGGGTCCGAGCGTTCCCCAGCACTGCCGGGGCAACACTAACCCCTGGCCCTCAGCACCACATCTCCATGGCTTGGAAACTCCTCCAGGGATGGGGACTTCACCACTGCCCTGCCCAGCCTGGCACAGCCCTTCACAGCCCTTCCCACCAAGAAATTGTTCCTCGTGTCCAACCTCAGCCTCCCCTGGTGCCACTTGAGGTCATTTCCTCTTGTTCCTTGGGAGAAGAGCCCGACCCCACCTGGCTCCAACCTCCTGTCAGGGAGTTGTGCAGAGCCAGAAGGTCTCCCCTGAGCCTCCTTTGCTCCAGGCTCAACACCCCCAGCTCCCTCAGCCGCTCCCTCACCACACTCCTGCTCTGCAGCTGCAGACAGGGAAATAAACCTGTGGCACTTCAACCCCAGAAGCTGCTGGGCCCGTTGCTGGTGCACGCTGCCAACAGAGCCCTGTCCCTGGGCAGCCCGAGGTGCGTGGGCTGCTCGAGGTCCGTGTCTTGAAGTCTCAGGGTGGTGGCAGAGGGGACCTGGCCTCAGGCTGTGTCTGCTCTGTCTTTGGCTGCCTCAGTGACCAAGAGGTTGACCAATACCATCAGCTCACCACCCAGACCCACACTGGTTAATTTTGCGCTGCAGAACTTTAGAATGGGTTGGAAGGGACCTCCAAGATCATCTCGTTCCAAGCCCCTGCCATGGCAGGGACACCTCCCACTAGACCAGGTAGCTCAAGGCCCCGTCCAACCTGGCCTTGCTGTGAGGGAAACATTTATCTGCAGACCAGGGGGAAAACTCTTTCCTCCACAGCTACCAAGACCTCCCCGCTGCCTCCCCCAGCTGCAGAGCTGGGGGTACCTCTTGATATTGCTGTGAATCCTCTCAAGAATTAGATGAATGTTTTTCAGCAGGGTGCCTTAAAAAATTGGGTTGTTTGATTCAACCGTTACGACCTAATTCTTCACTTAGAGCAGAGAAACTCCATCAGTGTCATTAGGACTGCCACTGATTTATTTATGAAAAAGTCTGAGCTGCCAGTGCTGGAGGAAAGAGCCTGGCTTGCGTTGCCGATGGCACCATGATGCGGTGCTGGGCTGGGCGCCTGGGGAGGGCCGGCCGGCCCCGAGCCCACCCGCCCGGAATCGGGGGCTCGTCTGCCATCATGATGCTCCCGGGGGGGGTGAGTTTCCAGAGCAACCAGCCCCCAGCACGCAGACGGGATGAGAGTTAATGTCTGAGTGGGAGGTGGTGACTAGTGGAGGTGTGACTAGATCTCCAAATACGACAGGTTACTTCTTCCATTCCATCACAGAAAGCAAACACGTTTTTCCTTTTATTCTTGGCAAAGCAGGGAAACAGGTGGAAGATAAAAATAACCAGGTTTTGAGAACAGGCTCAGCATTAGTCATTTCCAGTCAGCTCCAGAAATATAACTCCGTCTCGTACGTGCAAAGCGAGGGGCAGCGGGCCCGCCGTGGCTGTGGGACCGCCTGGCGCTCGCCGTTTACGACCTTTGGGAATGAGTCAGAAGGTACCAAGTCTTGACGGGTTGTTATTCTCCTCCTGTTGCCCTGCTGGCGAGCGCGTCTGCGTTGTGCTGCTCGGGCTGCGGAGCAGTGAGTCATCGGCTCCTTCTGGCAGGTGAAATGGCTGCGCCTGACACAAGGGCTCCTTGGAGACAGAAAGGACTTGATGGAAGCGGCCAACGGCGGAACCAGACAAGTTGTAAGTTTGAGGTTTCACTGGAAAAAACAATGAGATCACGGGAATTTCTCTGATGCGGGATTAATTTGGTGCCTCTGTTCCTTCACTCCCTCTCTCTTAACTGCAACGTTTACAGACCATTATACTCAATAATTACTGTTAACAGTGCAGCTGCTCTCCTTCTGAACTTGCAGCCAGGAAATTGCAGAAGGGCAGTTAAATGGATCTATTGTGCTTCTCATGGCCATGGGGTAGGATCACAAACACAGCCCGTTCCCCATCCCTGCGCAGGGCGGGGGGCTTTTAAAAATGCTCTGTTAGGCGCTTACAACCACGAGGGATCTCACCAGCTTCGTTGGCCGAGTCTAAGAGTCTAAAACCGCTTTCAGTCCTATTTCTACCTGCATTTCTCACAGTTCTTGAAGTACGTGATTTAATGGATGGTGGCAGAGACACACAAGTAGCACATAAATAGCACATCACGTAAAGGCACACCGAGACCGCAGCGAACGTTTGTTTTTGACTGTCCTCGGAGGAGCGTGGAGCACGTTAGCAGCACGGTGACATCTTTATTGGCAGTGACACGGGCGGATGGTGCCCTGCTGCTACAGAAAGGTGTCGTGCTGGGGATTAGAGCAGAAGCTGGAGAAAGAAACCTCCTGAAGCTGATGCTGCTGCTTTTGTTTTCCCTGGTGCTTTCCTTTCAAGAACAGTAAGCGCTTTAGAGACATGAACAAATGGACTCGTCTGGGAGAGAAGTTGAGATTGTCCCCTGTGGTGTGGGGAGGCTGTGCCCAGGACAGGTTGAGATGATTCTCCTTATCTTCCTAACTTTCTTTTACACGTGAGCTGCAGTGAGTCTGGGTGACTTGCCTGGAAGTCACAGCAAACCAAGAGAGCCTCCAAACCCTGGGTTTCCCCCCAGCGCTGTGGGTTGCACGGCCAAGAGAACAGGTCAGCGGTAGAGCCTGTGTCCACCCTGTGTCCGCAGGTCTTGGGGGACACTGGGTTCTGCTGGGGCGCTAATACATCCATGTTCTGCAAACGTAATCCAGCTTCCAAAGAGGGCACGCGTCCGGGCACCGGCTATTCTGCATCTTCCGCCTCCATGTCGCTGTCGTCTGCGAGGGGGAAATCGCGCAGGGTTCTCTGGGTGCGGTAGCTTTGGCTTTGCATGGGGCACTCCTGGCTTAAGATCGCCTGGGTGGAGGAGAGAAGAAACCTGGCCTTAGTGGTGATTAGTTTCAATAGTCCACGGGAGCGTTGCCACTTTCAGGGAAAGCCAAAGCAGCCAATGATTTTTCCGCGGGGAACACCAGCTGTGGGCCAGGGAAGGGACCATCGCTCTAAACTTTTCTGCTGTTATTGTCTGAGTTTTCTGTCCCCTTGTTGAGGGCAGAGAAGAGCCCGAAAGGGAAGACGCAATCCCTGGCAAGTTTATTCTTATCTCCACCAACCCTCTGGGTTATCAATCCTCTATTCTTTAAGGGAATCAAGTGCTGAAACTCACCATCTTCTCCTCTTTGGCAGGGGGGTTGCGCAGGTACCAGCAGAGAGGAGCGTAAGCGATGTTGATGGCTCCAATGATGACCATCAGCCAAGGGAACCCGATAGCTCGTACAATCGCGCCACCCGTGGAGGGACCTGCACATTTGAAAATTAAAAATTAAAAGAGACAGCGAGAGGTGCCTCTCCGGTTTAGAGGGGTCTGTGAATCTACGGTGAGCGGGTTGTGGACTCAGAGCTGGTTGCTGGCAGTGAAGTCTGGGTGGAGGACAGGGAGCGAGAGACCGAGTGAGGTACACGCTGAGTGTGTCACGCCGTGGGTCAGGGTTCCTCCATACCGATCGCAAAGCCCATGCAGAAGGCAACGTCAGCGATGGCGTAGACGTTGCCGTAGATGGAGGTGTGGCGAAGGTCCACGAGGTAACCCATGATGGGCATCATCGAGGAGTCCACCATTCCTGCCCAAAGCAAGAAGGCACTGGTCAGTCATCGAGGGCGGTGGCAAGAGCTGCCTTGGAGCTGTGTTGCACAGCCTGGCCACCAACACCTTACCTATGGCAAAGCCAAGCCCACCATTGGGGCCAATCAGCCCATAGATATTTTTGGCCAGGGGTACCTTTGAGAGGAGAAAGAGGGGATATGTGAATGAGGCCAGAAGAGCTGTGTGAGGTGTGACATAGATCTGTGAAACCAACACACACGTGCAACCACTGAACATCTGAGTGCCGGGCACGTAACCCCACGTTGCCCCTGCTGGTTCTTCTACAGAAAGGTCCCTTCCAACCCAAACTATTTGAGGATTCCTTGACGTCATCTTGCGCTACTTACGCAGAGGAGACTGATGCCCACCACAGCCATGCCGATCAGGGAGCACAGCCACCTGCAACGAGGCCGCAGTTGGCAGAGGGCAGATGCTCTTGGCCCCAGGACCGTGCCTCAGGCTGAAGGCACAGGGCTGGGCTGAAATCTCTTGTGTTCCACTTACCGGCCCATTTTGTTAGCCAGAATCCCGAAGAGATTGGTGCCGATGAGGTAGGATATGCTGGCAGGGAGGAACGCCATCCCTGCGAGAGAATGAGAAATTACCGACTTCATAAAGAGGAATAAAAGGACTGCTTAAGTGAAAAGCTTGGGGATAATGGTGTAGTCAAAATTAAATATTTGCATTGGCTTCTGATTTACCAGTTGTTTGTTTTTAATATACTCTCCCGCGGACTATAAATAAAACTGAGCAGCTCCATTTCACTAAGACAACTTCCTTATTTGTGTTTAATTTTCTTCCCTCTCTTTACCAGCTACAGAACACGGTTAATCCTGCAGGTTTAGTCCAGGCTCCTCTGTGGCTTTTTCCCAGAGTTACAGGACAAACTGAAGCACACAAGTAAGGAAGCCCCTTGAGTTCACGGTAGCTTGTGAGGCGGGTGCCTTGCACCTGAGCTGTGTCTAAATCCAAACTGCCCTCAAATCGCAGGTACCTGAAAATGTAAGAATATATTTGGGCTTTTCTTTTTCTGATATCTGCTGGCCCCGGGGTCCTGCTAAGTCACCTCAAAGGTTCCCCTTGAGTTCAGTGCTGGTGGGGACAGCCCTGAGTGTTTTCCTCAGCCTGACGTTTGTGGCTACCAGGCAGCCACGCTCTCCCTTGTCCCCACTGCCAGAGTCCTTGGGACGCTGCTTTTCCCTCCTCCATCCTTGCTCAAGCACTTGCCCGTGAGCAGCATCGCGGGCTCTTACCGGGATGGATGCTCCCGCCTGGCCAGGGGATAACTCAATTAGGAGCCCGCTCAGCCCTCCTGCTCCTGGGCTGCAATTCAATTTGGGATCTTAAGTGCAGCTCGGGGCACCCCCCGGCTCGATCCTCAGCCAATTGGGTTTTGTGACAATTAGTTTTTCATTTTGTAGCAGACACAGACGACGTTATCTCTGCATCACATTTTTCGGGGCAGCTGGTAATTAGCACGTACCATCCTGGCCTGCCTGGGCCTCTCTGAATGGCCCTGCTGCACTCCGAGCTGCCTCTGCTAAACCCAGCTGGCTGCCACCGTTGCAGCCCAGCACGACACCATTATCTGCCCTGCAGAAGACGGGATTCAACGGGCTTCTCGAGCACGGAGCAGCCTTTCTTCCGCCATTATTGCTCTCGTGAGGAGCCTGATTCTATACAATTTTTCCAATAATAGAGCAAAGCGCATTGTACAGCTACCACTAAGGACATTTCCAGCTGAAAGTGGAGCAGCGCGCAGCCCGGGATCGCTCTGCACGAGCGGGGGCATATGCTTTCTTCTTCGGGATGATACAAGGGATCGTCCAATCCACCTCGCAGTGCCAAAGCAGGGCCGGTTGTAGCGGAACCACCTCGAGCAGCTGCTCAGGAGGCTGCAAAGCGCGGCACCTACCCAGCTGCCACTTCGGGGAGCACATGGTTCGCATCATCCAGATGGGCAAGGTGGGCTCCAGCATGGCCACCCCCATGTTGGAGAAGCAGAGGGCTCCTGGTGGGGAGGAAAGGGAGAAATGCTCTCATTTAGCCACCTTTTGCTGCTGTTTCAAGCAGGCGTGAGGGCATCTCTTTAACCAGCAGCGGCACGGTGCGTGCTGACTCCTGTACCTGCAGCGATCAGGATGTAGGGGTCTCGCAGCAGCGTGGTCACCGGCGTGCCCTTGGTGCTCTGTGGGGTGGCAAAGGGGGGGGGTGACATCAGCCGAGAGCCACGTGTGCCCTCGCCCCCATCCTCCCTGGGGAGCCTGGGAGGGTCACACCACCGGACACCGACCCCCGTGTGCGCACACGTTGGTCCTCACCTCGGGCGAGACCTTGGAGGGCTGCAGGATGCAGAGCTGCAGAGCTGGGGAGAAAACACTGCTGTTAGCTTATTTCTGGAGACAGCATCACTCCCAGCCGGTTTTCCCTCTGGCTTTTCCTTCAGCCCGAGCCCTTAGAACCATAGAATCATTTAGGCTGGAAAAGACCTCTAGGATCGTCAAGTCCAACCTTCATCCAACATCTCCCTGACCCCTAGACCGTCGGCAGAGCCCCCGGGGATGCAGTAGCTGTGCCTGGGGACATCGTTCAAGTGTGTGGGGGGAAGAGGCGGCTCCCAGCCCTGCTCCCACGGGAGCGAGCAGCCAGACTCCCCGAAGCCGACCGTGTTCCACGTGTGTTGTCAGTCCAATATGCAAACGCTGTCTGTCAGGCTGCCAGCTGCCTGCTGGGGACCCACAACCGGAGCATGACCGAAATTAGATGTGGAAAAGAATAGGATTAAAAAAGAAAGTTTCGTGTGTCTGGGACCTACGTTTCATTTTCCAAAGGCTCTTACATGCTTCATTAAAGGCGTCTCGCGTTACAGCTAGGCAAAGATGGTAGCTGTGACTGTAATTTAATTAGCTTAATGCTTCCCACTGAAAATGCACATTTCTGCTCTCTCTCACTCTGCTCTTACCCCTTGCATCTGTAATAGAGCTCTGGGGGAGAGAACGAGGATCACCATTTACGCTGGCAAAGCCTAATTCCTTCCTGGCGTGGTGAGGAGGCTGCAGACAAGTTGCCTCTCACAAAGAATTCGCAGTTCAAAGAGCTTTACTGAACGTGCTGTTCGAGCCATTACAGCGATCGGGGGGTTATTAAGTAATGAGGGACTAATTCTTACTCCATCGCTGCGTCACGGCGGTAGAAAGCATCTGATTTAGCAATAGGAGTAACCAGTGCTGCGGGTGTCACCCTTGTATTAATCTGTCTCTTCCTTCAGCCCCATGAGATTCTCCCCAGAACATCCTCATTTAAATCTTTTCACTCGTGGGTTGTTTTTCTTTCGGTAAGATTAAACCATTTGACTTCTCACCTCCGTCCAAGAGGGCGAGGAATGCCAGGACCAGGAAGGGAGATGATTTCCCCACGAATTCATACATCACGCTCCCAAAGGGGGCCCCGACTGCAAGAGGAAAGGCTGCAGTGACCCAGCGGCAGAGCCACCGGCCCCGGCATCTGCTCCTGCCACCCTGGTTGTCCCTGAACCCCCAGCTGGGTGCTTGCTGGAGGTGGTGGGACGGCGTCAGGTCCCACGGGCAATGGCCTTGGAGAGTGAGCAGAGGGAGGGAGGGGGACAGGCCAGCCGTGCCCGTGGGATGGTGCTGGGGAAGGGGCACGGGCAGGTGGAAGCTATAGGTGATGGCCACCAAAGCTCTGGAGATGCTGTTGACGTTGGGAGCAAGGTTTCCTTACTCAGCACGCCCAAGGCCAGGCCTCCAAGAGCGATCCCCATTGCGCTGCCCCTCTCGAAGTCGTCTGTGTACACGCTGGCCAGCATGCCCAAGCCTGGGAGCAGGGAGGAAGCAGAGCCCACGTGAGGCTGGCTGGTACCGTGGCGGGGGGGCTCCTCTCCGAATGCAGCCTCAGCTTTTGGGGGGATTTATCTGTGCGAGTGCTCTGTCTGCACCAGCCAGGCGGGCACAGCGAGGAGGAGGAGTTTGAAGCCGAGGAAGGCACTCGGTGTGTCTGTGCTGCTGATAATTCCGGAGACAACAACGGCAGCCAGACGAGGGGAGCTAATGCAGAGACTGCGGCGTAGCTAAAGCGTTTACCTGCGACTGAGGAGAAGGACGAGCCGAGGCCTTGGAGGGCTCGCGCGGTGAACAGCAAGGTGTAGGTGCCTGAGAAGGCGAACACTGCGGAGGGAGGAGAGAGGTGGCATCAGGCAGAACTCAGCGTTAAAACCCTGCAGAGGGTACGAGCAGCCTCAGCTTCACCAGGGAGGGTGCTGGAGGGTGCTGGGTGCTGCTCGCCCTTTCCTGTTGCTGGTTTTGAAGACCAGTTCCTCTGCTCTCACTCCTTTCTCCTGCCTGGGCGCAGCGGGGCAGGCACAGACCAGAGTATTTTCTCCGGTGCTGCCGTGTCCGAAGGGCAGACGGAAGGGCAATACTCACTGACTGTGGAGAGGAACATGATGGTGAAGCCGATGAACATGGGGATGTGGTATCCTATCCTGGAAGGGGAGAAAGAGGCACCATCTCAGGGAGGATTCCTCGTTCCAGCTGGAGATCTGGTCCTGAACGTGCAGGGCCATCTCCTGATCAGCCCACCAGTGCTGCTCAAGGAAGCATCTAGGGTCTAAGTGCCCTCAGATGATACTGTAAATCACACCCAGAGACACCAACTCCTCTGCCCACCCCAACCACCTGGAGAAGATCCCAGTGCCGCTCACACGTGTCTGCGAGAGACAAAGGCAAAGAAAAACTCAGGCTGCAGAAAATCTGAAAACAACATTATACCCATAGCGGGGTGGGGACCTTTGTTTGTTTGGTGGTTACTGGTATTAAATATCATCTGTCCCCGCTTGAGGAGAGCAGAGGTGAGGCTGGTGTTGTAAAATAAACCTGCAAGCCACTTGTAGGCTTTTATAATGGGTAAAATTCCTGCTTATTTTGATGCATATATCCTCCCCCTTGCTACTCTACCCCCTGGTTCCCGTAATTCCATGATTTCCAGGGCTGCCTGTGTGCAGCACAGACCTTCACTGGTGATTTCATTAGCAGGCAGGAGCTGCCTGTCCCTGAAGGGCTACAAACCCACGTCTCTGACCTACCTGTTGGTCAGGAGACCCACGAATGGGTTGACCACCAGCTGCACAAGAGCCTTGGAGGCGAACAGGAGCCCCACACGGACGTTCTCCTCGGTGAGGAACTCCTCGCCCTCTGGGCAGCCACTCGGCTGCGGGGGGCTGCTGGTGGGGGGCTGCGGCAGGTGGATGCTCTCCGTCCCGTTCACCCAGTCCACGGCGCTCGTGGAGCCCGAGACGGTCACCGTGGTGTTGTCAAAATAGGAGAACAGGGAGGAGAAAGGAGGAGCCTTCAGGGCTGGAGGAGCTGGCTCAGCCTGGGCTGGGGCAACAGAGCTGTTGGCGGCTTCATATTCTGTTGTATAAAGGAAGGTGGGGACGATCGGCACTGGAAGAACAGCCAGGGAAGGGATTAGTTAGTGACTTTTCTCCATGTTCTGGCTCGGCCCACAGCGGAACTGAATGGTGCTGCCCAGATGTTGGTGTCCTAGGAGCTCCCGGCCCTCCCCACAGCTCTCCCTGCGCAGGGACCCTGTTGGCATCAACCAGAGACCGACCGAGGAGCCGAAACCCCGAGGTGGGACCCGAAGAGCAGAGCGAGAGCCACGTGCCATACCCACGACCGTCAGCAGCATGTTGTCCAGCAGCAGCGCGACGAACACCACCACCAGCACCAGCCTCCGCGAGGCTCTGCCTGCGGCCAGCCAGCCCCAGGGCACGCGTTCTGCAGCTGGGGGCATGGCCGAGAGCCTGGGGCTCAGCCCAGGCCCTGCTGCCTCCTGGGCTTCAGAGCCGAAGGTCTCCTGGAACCTTTAAAGAAAACACCCTGCGTTACAACCTCCCCCAGCTCTTGGCTTCTCCCTTGAGAAGGCAGCTCCTGAGGTCGCTCAGCGGCTGCGTCCTTCATGAGCTGGGTGCTGCACCCTTGGAGCTGGGACCTCCCGCTTCGCTACCAAAGACCGCGGTTTTCTCACACTTGCATTTGAAGGTGCAGATGGAGCACGCTGTAACCCATTTCCTCTCTCCTGAGACATCTTGTACCTGCTTCAAGGCATCATTTACGTCTTCTTCCAAAGACTCAGAGCACAGATCAAGCCAGTAGCTTATCTGCGGTAATCTCTACATCTTCTATTCCATGTTTGTTCTTTGGAGATTAAATTAGGTCTCAAAGGAAATTCATTTACCTTACATGTCTTTTCATTTGACCTAATTGAAATGTCATGGCAAGGTACAAGGACTTAAAAGCCTCACATACGTGATTAAGATCAGGGCTTCAGAGGGGCTGGGAGAAGATTGCTTGCTCGGTCACGCTGAAAATATCAATCAGAAACGTGCACTAAACCAACCCAACAATTAGCTGTTTGTGTTCTAATAGCTCTTAGGCACTTCAGAGGCTGAGTGGCAAAATGAATGGAGCTGAGACCAAGCTATCACTCTTTCCAATAAGCCTGTGGTTTCCTGAAACCTCAGGCGAGGATATTTATAAATTTTTATTTAAACAAACAAATGCTCCAGACCCTCTGTTGTCAAAGATGAGTGCCACGCGAGTGACCGGGTTGGGAAGCAGGGGTGGTTTCTCGCTGCATCTCCAAGTACTAGTAAATACCAAATAACAGAATTAATGCGAGAGAAGAGAGAGAGATAAAAAGCAAGAGACACAAAAAGTAAGGAAGCAGAGACAATAAAGACTTGTAGACTAACGTTGCATCTCAAGCCACAAACCCCGTCCCCTTCTCAATGCAAACCTGTTGCGTGGAGCAGAAGAAAACAAACCCTTACCCTGGAGCCCATCCCGGTGCGAGGAGCCGGCTGCGGGTGCGGGAGGTGGTGTGGTCTGGAGCCGCTGCTCTCGGGGGATTTATGATTAGCTTTTATCAGAAGAGGATATGAGTGTCCCTGTTCCATGGAGATTTAATTGGAACCTCAAACAAGTCTCGTTCAGCCCCTGCGGCTCCCTGTGCGTCAGAGCAGGACGCTGGGGTGGGCTGGGGGGACTGGGAGGAGAGAGCCAGGAGTGCTGAGCTGCAGCAGAGGCACCTGCTCTCCGGGTTTTCATCAACCTTATCTCTCGCTGAGCACCTTAACTCTTGCCTGGGTCTGAGCACACCGAATGCTGCCCTGGGAGCCCATCGGCGGCTGGTTACGAGGGGCAGCGAATGGATTCCTCACTGGAGGCAAGGCTGGCGTCGTTGAGCGGCCCTGGGAAATGCATTTATAAAATACATCATAGTCTTGGACTCCTCAACGGCCATTCCTGCTGCCAGTCCTTCGTATGCTGCCCTCATTCCAACTGTGTCTCCATGTTACACATCCCGGAGTAAAGCCAGGCAGGTTCCACCGACGAGACCTGCAGCACCCCAGGGGTGTTTGGTTAACTCCAAAACTCAGGAGCACAATTTGATGAAAGAGGGATGTCGCATCAGGCGCTCATCCCCGCTTCCTCTGCGGCTGTTTGGAGGTCACCATGGACCATACGTGTGCGTTGACCGAGTTGAGCCCGCGGACATTGGCAGCAGGTGCCCGTGCATGGGCTGGCTGCGTGTCGCTCCTGTCGTGACACACGGTGAAGGAGAAACATCAGCCATAAAGTGAGGAAGGCCTCACGTTGGGGGTGGGAGAGTCTTCTTCAGGACACACAGCTTAAAAGGCAGCAGCTGGTTCTGGTTGCGGAAGGGGCTGGGTGGAGGCTTTGCGGGAGCTCGGTGTTGCTCTGCAGCCTGCAAAGGGACAGGAAGGAGCTGCGCGTCCAACGGTCCCACCACAGGCGGTACTGGAGACGCCGCTTCTCCCAAGGGATGTGGTACAGGGAGCTCCCTCCAGAGCATCCCTTCTCAGGCAGGTTTTTTGTCTATGCTTTTAGCATTAGAAGGGAAATAAACTGAAAGAGAGCTCTTCCTCAAAAGGAAGAGAGAAATATTTAGATGGCTGAGCCTCACGCTGGGGGCTGGTCCATAGGACGCCCCAGCCCACAAAGCCCATCAGCTTTTCAGGATTTCCAGAGTTACGAGTGTGATGATAAGCTTTCATAGCGGACAGAAATATTTTTAAGGCCTGAATGCACTGATCTGGCCCAAGATTTTGGAGAGGTGCGGAGGAATCTCACCTCTCCCGTGGGTATCAGCAGGTTGCGGTCCCTCCACACCTGAGTTCTGCCCTCCTCCCTCCCCACACAGGGGTGCTGGCAGTGGGGTGTCTGTCCACAGCCTTTCCCTGGGCGGTTGTGCCGTCTGCTTTCTCTGCAGGGACAGGGAGATATTTCTTGGACTAACAAGACCAGTCTCCTAATCGAAGCTGGATGGAAAATTATTGCCAGTGCATGGGTGGGGTACCACAAATGCCATTTACAATGTGATCTCTTCCCTTCCATTGTTTCTGTTTTCATAAACTTTCGTCACTTTCCTCCGTGATTTGTTTTTTGAACCAAGACTGATACCGTCATTCACTCAGGGTACAGAGATTTACTGCAGAGAGAGAAAATGAATCCTAAACGTATTCACCTTTTCTCCGTCGGCGTGTAAATCTGCCGGTGAGGCCATTTATCTGGCTTCTGCGTGGCCAAAAAGCTATTGCCAATAACGTGAGATGAGTACATCCTACCAAAGAATTCCCTGGGTGGGCATTAGAGCGGAAGTTGAAGCTTTTAAGTATATTTCATGAGCTGAGAATTGAATGTCTAGGCCTGGAAATTGCTTTCTAGATATCTGCAAGGTCAGCAGAGGATGAGCAGTGCAGCACTACCATCTACTGAGGGAGCTCAGAATTGCTCAGCTCTTCCTTGGGCTCTGGATGGAAGAGAATTCAGATTCTCCTTCAGGGGAGGGGGGACACGTGGAGACAGTTGTTGTTACTATTGTTATTATTATTGTTATCTTTTTGTTTTGTAGGCCCTCAGGTCATGGCACCATCTGATTTGGCAGCCCTAAGCTGTTATCTTGATAGGACAAGAGGGAACGGCCTCGAGTTGCCCCAGGGGAGGTTGAGGTTGGACACGAGGAACAATTTCTTGGTGGGAAGGGCTGTGAAGGGCTGTGCCAGGCTGGGCAGGGCAGTGGTGGAGTCCCCATCCCTGGAGGGGTTTCCAAGCCGTGGAGATGTGATGCTGAGGGCCATGGTTCAGTGGTGCCCTGGCAGTGCTGGGGGAATGCTCGGACTCAAGGAGCTTAAAATTCTCTTCCAACCAAAACAATTCTACCATTCTGTGATTCTAAGCAGCCGAAGGAGGTTGCAGTCATGTCACTTGTTCTGCAGAGGTGACGGGAAAGCTTACTCAGATGTGCCTTGGAAACATTTCCATGTGTCCGTCAGATCTTTCCAGGCAGTTGTCTTGGAGAGACTATTTTTTGACCGTTACAACTGTTTGCCATGAGGTTTTCTTTCAGTAACTGTATGGGAAAAAGAAAAAGACTACCATTTTCTTCCTGGCCAGACCGAGGTAGCGAAGTGCAGCGAGGCTCCTGCCAGCAGGCACAAAGCAGCGCTTTGGAAACCAGCCTGAGACAAACGGCTTCGAGATGTCGTGTCTCCAGCCCGGGGAGCACGGCAGCCTCAACAGAGTGGAACAGGCACCTGCACAACCAGATCTTGCTTTAAAGTCACTCTGTGCTGATGTTGCCTCTGCCAGAAGGTTCCTACTGCCCAGCACTGGAACTTACTCTCTCCAGTGGACAAATTGGCACCGTCCTATTCTCCTTCCCTTTCCCCCTTTTCCTTATTTTGCTTTTCCCTTTTATACTTTTCCTTTTCCCTTCCCCCTTTTCTTATTTTCCTTTTCCTTTCCTTATTTTCCTTTTCCTTTCCTTATTTTCCTTTTCCTTTTCTTTTCCCCTTTTCCTTTTCTTTTCCCCTTTTCCGTATTTTCCTTTTTCTTTCCTTTTCCTTATTTTCCTTTCCCTTTTCCTTTTGTACTCTGCCTTTTCCCTGTTTCCTTCTCCCTTCCCCCTTTTCTTTATTT
>VZZY01016937.1:8933-169015 GCA_013400335.1 Eurystomus gularis
AGGTCTGGTGGCGGTGCCGGCGGCGCGGTGCGGGGCCGAGCTCTCCGCGCAGGGGGTCGTTGGGCCGGTGCCCGCGGCTTGCACGGGCACGGTGGTGGCCAGGGCGGAAGGGTTCATCCTCATCATCGCTATCATCTTCATCATCATCATCATCTTTATCAAGGGGACCAGTGTCCCCCAGAGAAAATCCAGGCGCTGGCTTGCCCGGCGGTGCCCTTCGCACCCTCCGTCAGCCATAAGCTGACTTAAGGAGCACCTGCGCAGTGGCGGTGGCCCCTGCAGAAAGTGGGACGTGAGTCCTCCCCAGGAACGTGCTGCCGTCAAGGGGGCCAAAGCCAGAGGGTGCGCTGGGGCGGGGGTCTGGCACCTCTGTTTCTGCAGAGGCTGCAGTTAACAGGGATGTCCCAAACCCGATATTGGTGAATTTACCTCATGTCCTGCTGACTGGCCAAACAGTAAGTGGAATTCAGGTTGCCAGAAACGCGCATTACTTTCTCCAGAAGCTAACCTCTGCATAGTGATAGTCCCCGTGTACCTGAGGTTTTCGCTAACGGAGCACGGCCTTCTGTAATGACAAGTTGGGATCTCTGTGAGCTGAAATACCCAGCCGTGTCCTACTCCGTATCATACACCTCACGTGCTGTGGTGTGAATGTGAACACTGGCGTTACAGCAGCTTCTGTCCTGAAAGGTACTGAACACCTAACTGGCTGTTTCAGGCCAGGGAAGTGATGGTCAATTACTATGTTGCAAGGTGGCTACGTCATTATAATTTTGATCAAGTCCACAATGATTCCAAATGTTTGACATCAAAGCAACGACATCCAGCAAATTGGTCTCTCGGTAGGCAGTAATTGTAGCTCATTACAGAAGGAGGACTGTACTCCTTGGACCCACGTACCTCACATAGGTGTATTTGCATCTTGCATGAAATGCACCACAAGTGTTACTGGTAGCCACGGTGATGACAGGACCCTCCTGCCCTGGAGTTGCACAAGCTGGGATGGCGAAGCTGGAAAACAGTCCTGGGCTTCAGTGGGACAAGCCATTTCAAAACACTGTGAAGAGCAAGGAATCCCACATCCCCTCCAAACCGAATGGACAAATGCAGTATTTGGAATTGGGCAAGCTGCATCTCCTGATAGAAACAGGGCTCTGTAGCTGTCTGTGGATTTGTCCTGTGTTTTCAGCAAACAGCAGTATAGCAGCCGTCTTAAGATGGTTGCAGAGCTTGGCAACACACAACTTCAGATAACAAAGTACTCTAAAGTCATTTAACACGGCCGTCAAAGGAGAACTTTGGGTAGTGTCAGCGCTTGACAGGCCTCCCTGTTACTCGTCCTGCCCCCAGATGGGAGGAATCCAGCAAAGACTTTTGCTCTTCCTTCTGAGCTTGGTATCTTGTGTCTAGATAGTATGACACAAGAATCCATGAAATGCTTAGAAGATAGGGCTTGAAGAATTATTATAAATCTCTGACAAACTTGGTTCTTCTTAAATTAAGTTTGTTTACACATCTATTATACTGTTGATAGCTACCAAACTAACTCAAGTAGGGGCTTGTGCAGCAGTTCTTGAGTGTTACCAACTGAAATTACACTGGTTCCCCTGTTGACATTCTAAATTGCTAATTCTTCTCTGAAGACAGGTCTTAGGTATTCAGTTGAATGTGAATTATAGTGTTACTGTTGTCCTTAGAACAATATGCATATGATATTATAGTTCATATATATATATTTATATACACACAATGTTACCATTTCGTAACACTCTGTACTGATTCTGCGCTCAGCTTGCACACTATGTTCAAAACAGCAGTGTGCTTCCAGAAAGATGCTTATAGTTTGAAAAGAATTGGGAACAAAACCAAAAACCAGAGGTGATTTTCAGTCTTGCCAGGAAAAAAAATGCCAAAGATCTGGGGCTGGTTAGTCTGTAGAAGAGGAAAACTGCAAGAGGTCTTTGAATATGTAACAGGTTGCTGCCGAAGGAAAGGGAATTCCCGTCGCCTGTGTCCCACGGAGTGAGGCAGCAGGTGGAGGACTGAAACTGGGAAGAAGAACTGGGTGGGAAAAGGTGCCGTGCACTGGGGTTGCACCAAGTAGCAAAATCGCTGCTGAAGTTGCGTCCCCCACAGTTTGCAGGTCCGCTGTGTTTTTAGCACGGCCAGTTAGTTATCTAGGCCATCCGGCTTAGCATCTAGGGCTGTCTGAGCTAGATAAACTGACACATTTTGGAAAAGCCTCTGTATATGCTGCAGGCTTGTGACCAGTGTCCTTTTGAATTACTCTCATTCCAGCCCATGAAGTGTTTCCCTGGGAATGCTGTCGGGATATCATCATCCCTCATTGGCTGCTGGCTGGGTTCCTGCTGGGCTTTTGGCGCTGAGTGGCTTGCAGTCTGCCCAGGAAAAGCTGATGCAAATAGGAAAGGGAAGAGCCCTAAGCAGGCATCAGTGCAAACTCCGAGCCACCCCTGGTGGGTTTGGCTGTGGCGGGATGCTGGGGGGCCAAGGGGGAGCTGATATCCCTCCTGTGCTGCTTGTGGGCTGGGAGCCAGTGTAATTGTCTGTCAGGACTCCTGAGCTGGGAGAGTTTAACTTGGCCCCTTTCCTTTGCCACATGTCCTCTGCCCTTTTTACACTTTTTCTTCTTTTTTTTCCTGGCCCTATGTTAACAACCTGTGGCAATGATACAGCATTGAAGCTATTTAAAATTCATAACTGAGTAAAAAAAATGTAGGGCTGACATACCATGCTCAGCTATATCACATATTTTCATAGCACAGACTGATACTGCTGTTTAGTTTATATTTATGCCTAAAGCCATAACATAAACATGGGTAGGTTTTGCTATGGGATCTTTGCACTCAGAAGTTCCTGTTGTTGGAGCAAGTACAGCCTCAATGTGTGTATGGTAGGCATGCAAAGGAGTAACTGTCTTAGTTTAAATGCTTTCTTTTGGGGAAAAAAAAAGAAGGGAAGAAATATTTTAGTACATCAGGTTGACATTTTGAGATAGAAACACAACATTTTCTTATGGCACTGTGGACCAGCATGGTCAAGCACCGCAGTCCTGGTTGTGAGGTGTGTTTCGTGTAGATTTGTAGAGAAGTTGGAATGGAAGAAATGAAGAAATAGAAACTCGTGTAGTCACCTGTCTGTGTCTGCTTGTCCAGTAAACAATGAGCCAGAGATCGAATTTTGTGGGTATTCAGGAATGAAATAAGCCCTGCTGAAGGATAATTCTCTGGGTGGATATCAGGAGGGAAGAGGAAGGGACAGAGTAATTGCTGAAAATTCTATTACCATGTCCTACCTCTTGTTAGGAAATGGGTAGTCCTGCCTTGCGACAGCGCTACTGGTACCTTTGAATGTGGACTAAGAAATGAAGACACTGAAACTGCTGGTGGCCTGGTCACCAAAAATAGCTGGTGGGTTGGGGTAGAAGGTTGCCCTCTCCTCATCTGAAATACTGGTCCTAACTGCGGGGTACTGCTATATTTAGGTGGCTGAAACCTGAAGAAAGTGTGGCTGTTATTTTATCATTTGAGCTGTGGTGGGTCATGAAAGCGTGTTCCAGAAGCTCATGAACAAAGTCGAGTTCCTGAAGTTACTCAGTGTAGGAGCATCACTTAATCCCTGAATGTGTGTAACTATCACAGTGATTTGGAGCAATTGCTGTTGTCAGTTCTGGGTTTTTGTTTATTCAGTATTTTACGGCTCATTTGTTGCTGTGATATGACAGACAATAAAACTGAGATAAAGCTATGCCAGGAATGTTACCTGTTTTAAAGCTGGCTGTGTGCTGTTAACCCTGCTCTTTCCTCTTGTAGGAACAGACTCAATGCTTCACGGGAAATAGCCCCAGTAACCCTCCCGAACTGCCGGCTCATTAAAGGAATTGGTAAGTGCTCAAAATAACTGAGTGCATTGATTTTTTTTGTCCAGCCTTATTTTACAACTGCTTCTTAAAGCCAGTATCTAAGTCTGATCCCAAAAACAAAGTGCTAGTTTGTTACCTGGACTTTGAGGTAGGACAGAAACTGCAGGAAGAAAATTATACTGAAAGACTAGCTAGGTTGGGATAATTTTTTTTGCTTTCGGTATTTAATGATTCTGTTCCTTTTCTTGAAAATGAGTACCTCGCAAACACTTCTCCATTGCTAAGCCACTTAGGAAATAATTTGGCTTTTAGATGAGGGTGTGCTGGCTCTTCAGGCAGGTACCTACAGGTGGCTGTCAGCTGATGACATCTTGACTGATGACATCTTGAACGTGCTGCAAGGTTGGAAGCTTTGGGAGAAGGCCACAGGCATGTGGTGAAGGGACAGCTGCTAAATGCCAGCCGGGACCGCTCGCCTTAGTGCCTCATTTTGAGGAGATTTAGGAGCGGGCCGGTACCGCGCTGTGCTAACAGCAGGCAGGAGCTCGGTGCGGTTGCGCAAGTTAGCTGTGTGGTTTCAAAGAGCAGGGGGTCATACTTCTTATCTTCATGTGGTTTGCAAAGAGGTTTAACACAGTGGCTGAAATGTTGACTTTGTACTTTGGGTCATGTGTTTAGCACACAGCAATGTTTCTGTCCTGGGTTTTTTGCACGTTTTAGGATAACCAGAGCATAAAATGCTTAGCTTTAAAACTGATTGCTTTTTTGTGTGTCCCTTTCCTCCAAATGATAATTTTTAAACTTAAGAGAGGCTTAATGGCCGGGGGTTTTCTTCTCCTTAGTATTTTTAGAACTGTCTGGAATTCTGTCGAAATTTGTCTAGATTTTGCATGTGTAAAATGTCATTGGATGAGCTTTAAAAGCCTTTGAACTTGCTGAGTCACTGTGTTGATTTCATAAATCTTGCTTCCTTCTTGTGTCAGGAATCAAACATCTTTGTAAAGTCAAATTACTGCCATGAATGAGTGTGTGCAGAGTTCCTTTGCCTGAGGTTATGTGCAGAAGAAATTTCACTTTAGAAAATTTTAGATCTTCTAGATTGAGCTGTAATTTATGCATACGAAACTCTGAATAATGCTTATTTGATGGTGATTAATATAAAATCATCTCTGAGTAATTCTTTTAAGCATTATCACTATTGGAATCTTAACAAGACTTTTGGCAACATGATTGCTCTGTGGAGGAAAGAAGGAAAGCTGGAAATCACACATACAGTTGTGTTTAATTTCCGAGCAACTATCTCATTTTTGGTGCCTGACATTTACATGGAGATTAGGTGAATTCTGAGAACTTGGCTCTGCTCAGAGGCGGCAGCAGATCAATTTACAGAGCTTCGTTTCTGCTTCTTGCAGTGCTCCTGTAACACTGGAGCAGGGGAAGGGACTTGGCTTTGCTCTGCCATTTGCTGCTCTTTGGAAAAATTAAAATGCCAAACCTTAACTCAGCAGATCTGATGTGGCAGGAATAGAAATATCAAAGGATTAGTGCAAATTTAGAAGTTGGTATGTTCATTTAATATGACTGAGGAGGTTATATTACTCAGGGAGACCGAGGAGCCTAGGTTCTGTCTAAGTAGCACCATTCAAACCAGGGCTTTTGCTGTACTCAGATCTGTAAGAGTGCTCCTGTAGATGACTTTGTGTAAGGATATCTTTCTACATGGACATCTTGATCCTCCTAGGCCTTCTTTGTTTAAAATCCTATGACAAAGTTGAATAAACAGTCTGTCTTTATTTTAATATTTAAAATAGTCCTTCTGTCCTTTTAAGTGGGACGTAGATCCCCTCTGAACAAAATTATCTTAAACTATTCATTCTGTTCATGGAATAACGGGCAGCATCTGGTGCAGTCTATTGTAATTTTGTTAAAAGAGATGCATATGTAGTGAAGGAAGCAAATGCAGAGTAAATGGAAAAATTCTCTAGTGGACCCTTTTCGTTCAGCACAATTTCATCCTTTGTATTTCTTTCTCTGTTTTTTAAGACCTTGATCTGTTCTGTTTTCAAATTTGTGCAATGCAAGCACAGATGTGAGCATTGAACAAACCAATGAAAAACTACAGCTTGTACTATCATTTACAGATATGTAGAAAAAGCTGTAATGTAGAAGACAGTATCTTCTAAATTATGTGTCTACTCGTGTTACTGTTTTATAATAAACTAACCATATATCCGGAACTAATTCCTAGAAGCTACTATAGAAATTCCTAGAAATACTTGCATCTTGGAACAATTCATGGGATACAGGGGAAATAGCTACTTGCTTTTGGACATGAAATCCAAGTGTTTTTTTTTTCTTAGAGGGACCTGCAGAATACATCAATACTAAGATAAAATAAAGAAAAAAATATAACATTTCTAAGGTAGGCAGTAATTTTTCTCAATATCTCTAATTATTTTTTAAAAGCTACCTATTCAGGTAATCCCATGGACAAGCTGGGCTTGGTGATACAAGTAAGCAATATAGTGGAGATAAATTAAAAGTAATAAATCAGTTACTAACTCTTCTGTCCCATACAGCGCCTGTGACATCAGCCCAGAGCCCTGGGCCTGCGGGAGATCCCAGGAGCTTCCCAGCAGCCCGCTGTGTGCCTCCATCCTCTCCTCGCTGCCTCGGAGTGCTGGCTCAGTGGGAACTGCTGAATCAGCATTTCGCTGCTGTTCCAGCAGTGCTTGCTCTCTTCCACACACACCAGGACCTCGCTGAGAAGTGGCCAAAATGTGCTTGGCTGGAAAGTTTATTTTGAAGTAGTTTGGTGCAGGGCTCTGGTTATGCTCCTTCCACCAGAAACTTGTACTTTTTCATTATCTGCTCCCAATTAGCCCTCTTATATTTCTGCTTGGCAGCCTCACTAATTCAGTAGCGATAAATGATTATATCTCTGTTCATTCACTCACCAGCGTGCTCTGCCAGTAAATGCTGTCTGTCCAGCTCACATCACCATGGTAATTGAGCCTCTGAGCATTTATTTATGTTGTTATCTTTGCAGCAGTCCCTGGAAGTGGGGAATTGCCGCTAACCCCATTGTATAAATGAACCCTGGCTTAGAGAGACCGAGAGCTGGGGTGAAGAAAAGGAGCTCTTTGTTTAAACCAGAGCATGAGCTGAGCTGAAAAAAAGAAAAGAATTCCAAATTTTATTTGGAAAGTGCAGGCTCTAATTGTCTCTGAGCACGTAAGTGCAGATGTCTGCCTCCTGCCCAAGTCCAGTCAAAATTCAGAACCAAAACCCAGGAGGTGGGATAACCAGCTGGCTCCCTCCAGAATGCATCTTCAGACCTTTTGCTGTTCAGAAGGCAGGGATGCTCTGCTTGTTAGTGTAATAGGGTGGAGCAGGGTCTTGCTGAGCCTGAGCAGGAGCTGGCCCTGGCCCTGGCCCAGTCCCTCTGGGAGAAATTGTGTCATTGCATCTCCCCAGGGCAGAGCTGGGGAGGAACTTGCCTAGAGAGGTGAATTTGGGGATGTAGTTCCTCCCCACAAGAGCTGTTTGTCAGCCCCAGGATAAATTGCAGCCTGGCCGAATTAGTGCCAGGATAAACAGGGGTTACATAAATGCAAACAATAAACCCAGCTTGAATTTGTAGGCGCTTCCTCAGGAGGAGGTGCTGAGGTGCTCGGGATGGTGCGACCCATGTAGGATCGCATGAGTGGTCTATGGTCAAGCAGGAGAGAGTGCAGAGAGATGGGACAAGCTGAGTGGAAAACCTTGGTGTTGGTGGCTCTTGTTAAAGAAAACCACAGAACAATTTCCTCCTTTATGCGAGCGCTCCCAGGTGGGCTTAATCCAGCCATCATCTAGAAAGTGGCTTGTGAGGAATGCAGTTTGTGCTGGTGATTTGAAGAAGAGACGGGAGTCTTCTCAGGGGAGCAGTGCAAATGTGGGATGGCAAACGGGCTTCAGCATCAGACTAAAAGCTCTGTGGAGAGTGCTTGATCAAAGCCTAAAATTGCTCTAGTGTTCTTACTAAAGGGATTTTATTTTATTTTCCTAGCAGGGAAAAATATTACAGGAACTACGGGAACTGGCAATGTTGGAAATTATTGCCCACAGTTAAGTGTGGTCTAAGTATTAAAGCCCTTAGCTATTAAAGATACAGTAGGTTCTGTGTCACTTGAGAACTTTAACTGAATATTTGGCAATCCATCTTAGTGAAGTGTCCCAGCTCACCCAGGAGAATTAGTGTGTGAAATTTCCAGAGCTGCCTTATGCAGGTGTGTGGGCTCAGTGGTGGCTGTGGTCCTGCCCTGAAAACCTCATCTTGTGTGCTAGTTGCTTGCTGCAGAACACTGTCGTCTACAGCAGGTGATTAATCCAACGCTGCCCTGGGGCACACAGAGCTGGGCAGGAGACTGCCCAGCCACCATGGGGACACGCCTGAGGCCCCAGAAAGAGGTGAACCCCAGTACTATTTCCTAACCTGGCATGCTGCTGCCTTCTGCTACCACTTCAGGGCAACGCGGACTTTTCTACTGAACTTCATCGCTTCTGTAGTCATATCAGAAAGGGACATTCACAAGAGCTGGAATTGTACTAAAAAGGAAGTTTTTTCTGGTGGGAAATACTTAACATCATCTCAGAAACTCTGGTTGTCTCTATTTTGCAGAAACTGGTTCAGAAGACATCGACATACTTCCCAATGGACTGGCTTTCATCAGCTCCGTAAGTGCTCACATCCCCTCCCTGTGCAGAGGGAGGGGGCCTGCTTCCTTATCTACAGAAGTCATAGGTGAAAAATGCAGGATGGACTCTTTTCTACAAGGCTGGCTGGCTCTGTAGGAGCAGCCCAGACTTGTGTCGGCTTAGCTGGCATTTCCTTCTGCTTGAGCAAGTGCACTCCTTGACAATGAAGTGGTGGTGGTGGCTCTGACACATGTATCCTATTGGGCTGGCTTATCTGCCCATGTAACCTTGAATTTCTTTCATGCTACTTCCTTAAAATGTTGACATGTCAAACCTCTCCCTTATGAAGAAGGTGTGTTAATTAGGGAATTAACCTTTACAATCATTAGATGTTGTGTGTTAATTTTGTGGTTCATGATTTTTTTTACCGTTTAGGACATAGGTTTTCAAGCTTTTATTTGAAAAAGTGATTATTTTCAAAACCAAAAGCTGATGTTTTAATCTATGTGCTCCAGGGACACCCAGGGAATGAAGCAGAGGGACATCCTGATGTGTGCCTGCAAGCCCAAACTGGGCTGCAGCATTTTCAGTCCTGTGATGCTTCCATTTACCTTTTATCCAGGAGTCATCTTCTTATGTTTCAATTTTACAGGGCTTGAAATATCCAGGAGTAAAGAGCCTTGCACCAGACAAGCCAGGTGAAATATTTTTGATGGATTTGAATGAAGACAATCCCAGAGCAGTGGCACTGAGAATCAGCCGAGGGTTTGATCTGGCATCGTTTAACCCTCATGGAATCAGCACCTATGTAGACAGAGGTAAAGTGATCTTGGGCAATTCTCAGCCTAAAGAGCACAAACAGAAATCCCTTTGCAGCCTTGCACTGCACCCCCTGTGCTTGCTGGGAGATAAAAAGGTTTTTGGGCTTTTTATCTTTGTTGGGCTCTTTTCTAAATGTCAGCTATTAAAGCAAACACCTTTGCACAGTATCTCAGGCTATCTGAGGCAGAAAGGAATCCTATCTGTTGAGAGAAAAGAAAACATGGGAAAATTTTGAGGAGCTGAAAATCCCACAAAGTTTATTTTACCAGTTTACATCTGTCTCATCCTGGAGTCAAGGGTTTTGAGGAGATACATCTTTCACTGACTGGTAGTGACCAGAATGGAGATTTTTGTGGCTAAACAGTAAATTATTGAATCTCTGTAAATGGCCAGAATCTCTGGTACTCTGTGGCCCAGCCATGTTCACCTCTCCAAGACATGTTCTTCTGCGGTGGGCTCTGACTACCACTAAAATACCCTTAATGCTCTCCTTCCTGTCTTCTTCTCTGTCCTTTCACTGGGGATTTTAGCAGGGCAATTAGAAGTGTGCAAATACTAAGAGAAAGAGAACTGTTGCTGCAGCTTGACCTGTGTCCCCTTGCAGTCTCCCTTTGAGGGAAGCTGTTGGAGAAATCAGTGGTGGCTAATTTAGCATCTCACTGGAAGGGCTGGGTAGAAGGACTGCAGCCTTACACAGAGTACAGGAGAAGGATGCTCCTTCAGGTTTCTTAGGGGATGTGGCAAATAAAGCAAAGAGCCTGAACTGGCTGGGCTGCAAGCTGACTGGCTATTTCATGCAAACAGTTGCTATAGTGCATCAGATTGCAAAACCCAGGGGCTTGGGCATGAGGATGAAGCCATGATTTCTTTCTTCCTTGGTAAAAATAGCAAAAATGTAGTTTACACAGCAGTTCCCTGTAGAGTGAGCCTGGGAGAAGAGTAGCTGGAGATCTGGATCCAGTTGCAGTGGCATCCTGCATTACTTTGGTACTTGTCCTTTCGCCTCTGAAGAGCCATGAGACAAATGAACCAAACACAGCACGTGCTCTGTACTGGAGGCTGCTTCAGAGCTGTGGGTGCTCAGCCACGCTAGCTGTTGCAGATAATTCAGTGGTTTCCATTTCTTTTTTTAAGACGACACTGTGTACCTCTTCGTTGTGAACCATCCCCATCAGAAGAGCACGGTAGAATTGTTTAAATTTGTAGAAGATGACAACTCTCTTTTACACCTGAAAACCATTCGTCATGACCTTCTGACAAGGTAGTGGAGCCAAATACATCTTTCCCTGGAAGAACAGGCTGCTTTGGTGAAATCCAAAGCAGAATGATATTGGTTTTAGGGTATTATTAATATGAGATATTTTCTCTTTCACCAGCTTTCCTTTTTCTCTTATTGGTTACTTCTTATGTGTGTAATAAAAGCCCATATTTCTCCAATCTCTTCTGCAAATGAAATTTTTCATAGTTGTGTCGCTAAATCAGTCTTAAGCAGCACTGTGATTGATGCCAGTGAATTAGCGTGGCATCCCTTTCTCCTTCTTTCCTGTAATCCACTCCCAGGTCGTTGCAGGTATGAATCTTCAGATATTCTATTATTCTGAATTTGCTATACTGTAAAAATAAACATATTTTTAGGTTGTTCTTTTTGTCACATGCAAAATTTTCTTGGTCTCTCCTACTGCAAAATGATTGTAAGATAAAAAGAGCCTGATAGATAAAGTTGTCACAGCTCCTACCAGTTCTCTGGTTTCCAGTTGAATATAATCCAAAGAGAGAAAAATTTCCCCTTATGTCTCTGGCATGACCATGTCCTGAGTGGATTCTGGGCAGTCCTACAATGCTTCTTCATACTTCTCATTTCATCCTTTTACCTATTTTTCTCCTTCTCTTTTAATTTTTTTTAGTGTGAATAATATAGTAGCTATGGGACCAGACAGCTTCTATGCTACCAATGACCACTACTTCTCCGACTTCATCTTGATGTTCTTGGAGATGTACTTGGGTTTAACTTGGTCAAATGTTGTTTACTACAGTCCAAAAGAAGTTAAAGAAGTAGCAGCTGGATTTTATTCAGCCAATGGAATTAACATTTCACCTGACAGAAAGTAAGTTTCTCATTGCCTTAGATTTTGTTTGATCACACAAAAGACTCCTCAAGTCCCAGTTTGTACACACGGTACCTCTGTGGTCAAGTGTCTAAACTGGCTCCTGTAAGGCAAGGTGCTACTTGTAAGTGGTACAGAGGGTTTGCAGAACAGAAGTCACGTGGCTCGGTCTTTAACTAGAGGCAATGTTTGCTGCTCTGCATGGTAGTTTATCAGCAGTAAGATCAAAGGTTGCTGCATTTTAACCAGCCAATACAGAAGTTTGTGTGTATTGCTTGCAAGGATTAATGGGGCAGGATTTCTGCAAGTGAGGAATGCTCTACAGTCTTAAAGTCTGTATGACTGAGTTAGCCAGCCCTGTGGTGTAGACAGGTGACATTAAATTTTTTTTTAAAAAAAGCATTTGAGGATCTCGTGATTCAAGGCCTGATTCAGTGTCTCGGTGGAAGAACTGGCACAGTGTAAAGCTACATTAGTGTCTCAGCAGGTTGGCTTCAATTCAGTGCCCTGTGGCCTGCTTGCAATGTCTATTGCTGTGTGAAAACTGTGAGCTGGCATTCCTCCCGGGAAGAACTGGGTTTGCACAGGAGGAACTGTCTGGTTTTGGTATCTGCTTACTCATACACATTGCTAAGAGATGCTTTCTTTTGAAGGTACATCTATGTTGCAGATATACTTGATCATAATATCCATGTTATGGAAAAACATGCTAACTGGAATTTAACCCATGTGAAGGTAAGGTGATTCTGTTCCATAAAAAAGAGACGTATGGAATTTTGGACAGATTAGTCCTCATGAATGCTTGAGGTTTCAGCTTGATCATGGGTGAAGTTCTGGCCTACATGGGTCCTGCTGTGGGTTTGCAGAGGTGCTGTGCTCCCTGTTACAGAACTGAAGCTCAGCTCAGTTCTTCCTCCCTCACACCAGTAAGCAGGTCCTCGGGTGTGCTGTAAAGTGCAGTTGTAGTCTGGCTCCGTCAGTATGGGTCAGACCACAAAGCACTGAAGTAATCAACACAAGTGTGGGTGTGACTGAGCCGATGGGGGAAGCCTGGAGCAGGGAGCAGGCTTCTCATGGCACAGAGGAGGGTGTGAAGCATACTGGGAGAAAAGAAAAAACAGCACTAGGGGGGAAAATTCTTCTTAAAAAATCAGTCTTACGGCAGATTTGAGTATTGGACAAGTCTATTGTTATGTTACACTTTGCCTCCAGGACTTGTGACAGCTTTAACTTCTCTCCTTTTCCTGTTTTTCCCCTGTGTGGGACAGACGCTGCAGCTGGACACTCTGGCGGATAACTTGTCTATTGACCCTCACACTGGAGACATCTGGACAGGATGTCATCCCAATGGGATGAAGCTGTTCTACAACGATCCTGAAAATGTGCCTGCCTCTGAGGTGCCTTTTGGGAGATGGCACTGGTCTCTTGGCTTTGTCTGTGCCAGAAAGTTGCTCTGGTCAAGTCAGCCTGCTATCACTTGACTCTGCATTACATAGAGAAGTGCCTGGCCAGCCTTTGTGAAAGCTAAGGCCGAGCTGTCTTCCAGCTTATGGCTTCTGCTCTCAAGTGGAAAGCCTGAACAGCACGTACTCACTAACAAACATCTATTCAGATCCTTAGGAGACAACTGAATAATTTCCACCTAGTAGCTCAGTAGGCTGCTTTCCGTGCAGCTGTGGCTGTGCAATCAGGTTTTTATGAACTATGTTAATTACCGAGCCAGCACCTCTTTGCCAAACAAAAAATAATTGACTGAGTGCAACGCACCACCAGAAACACTTGCACTGGAATGATTTATGTGTGCAAGTGTGGTTCATCAGTAGGTGACACCATCATTCTTCTTTCCTTCTGAAATAAATGAGCATCACGGTACTGGCATCAGCACAGTAGCGTCTGCAAGTGCAGGTGGCTGGTTGGTGTCCAATTGCAGCCTTGTCTGAAGCTCCTCATAAGACACCTTTCAAAATTAACATGTTCAGTAGCAGTAGATTTATGATACTAGGCAGTTGACTCTGTCTGGAAAAAGCATGAAAATAAGAAGATACTAAGTAACTCTTAGGCTGATAAAACCTGCACATGCCTACTGCTGGGGATGACTGCCTTACTGAGGTGGAGTCTCTGTTGCACAACCACCTAAAAAAATAATGGGTCTTCATGGACCATGCTTCACTGAAGCAGGATTTGTGGCCTGATCACAGGAATGGCTTGGTTGAAGTTATCAGCAGCTGGTCAGCCTAACTAGTTTGTGTAATACACCGATGTTTCCACCCTCTGTGGAGGATTTTTCACCCACAGCCATTTCAGATGTATCCCCCTCCTCTGGCAGGTCCTGCGCATCCAGAACATCCTCTCGGAGGAGCCTGCAGTGACACGTGTCTATGCCGACAACGGCTCTGTGCTGCAGGGAAGCTCGGTGGCATCCATCTATGAGGGAAAGCTACTCATCGGCACAGTCTTCCACAGAGCTCTCTACTGTGAGCTATAGCTCTCTGCGGGTAAGATCTGCTGCAGTGCAAAGGATTTAATTCCTTAAGAACTCACTTAGTTTTGGCTAGATTTGCTAACAAGACTGTTACAATAAAGGTTAACTGGAATAATGGAAATGTATTTTAGTCTCCCTCTCCAAAATAAGAGTTTTATGCAATAGTAAAGGAAATGGAATTGAAGAAGAGAAATTAGCTTATTTGTGTAATGGAGAGGATCCCATGTCAGTAACAAAGCGTAACCTTGGAGTTCAAATTCAGATTACAAAGGGCTAAACTGTCAGACATTGAATTATCTGTTGCAACTGGATTTCTGTTTGTTGTTTTTTTTTTCCCCAGAAAAAACTGATACTGTAAATGAGAATTGCTAACAACCAGTGTGGTGTGCTTTCTTGTCACCAACCCCTGGCTTTCCCAGGGACTGTGCTAAGGGTTCTTCTTCCAAACCTTGCTGTTGCCTTTCCCTAATGCTTCTGAAACAAGTGGAAGGAGAATAAATGTTATTTCAGTCTCATTTCTTCTCACATTTCCCCTTAAGCCATTTCCTATCGTTACTTCAGTTTCATAAATTTGTCTTAATCCTACTGAGAAAAGAGGAGGGCATCACTTCAGAGTGGCATCTTACTGAGTCTTCTAAAGGGAGTTTAAAAAAATCCTTTTTATTCTCAAAGAGCAGCAAACAACTTCCAGGCACCTTCAGTGAAAAGTGCATTAGCAATTACTGTTGTCTGTCACAGCAGAGGGAGCGTTTTTGGGCTCTTTGCCACAGCGACTACCCCGAGTGTTGGTCATGCGTGTTCTGTGTTTAACTTCCAGTCTGTACGGAGCCGATTCCCACTGTGCTTCTGTGCAGCAGGCACCTGCTTCACGTTTATCCAGCGGTAGGTACTGATAATGTTATGGACTGTTAAAAGACCTATCCAGGTTTCCATCAGCTGGTGTTTTTAGAATGGTGTTAGTTTGCAGTCACTTGAAATAGACTGAATTGAGTGTCCTGTGAAGCTGGAAATCAGTTTTGTGCTCTCCAGTGTGCACAGCAAGGTGCTAGTCTGGCAGAAGCCCCTGTTTGAGCCACCACTTGGTTTCCTGGCCATGGAGCAAGCTCTTCTGTCATTAGTATAGATGTCCTTATCCATAGAGCAGCTCCTGCTACTCTTTTTGTCTGCGAGTTTCCACCGCTGATCCCTGCTCTAGTTTTGTGAGAGACGCTGACATCCAGCTGAAGGCTCCGTGTTATCAGTGGCAGCTCTCCTGCCGGAGTTGCCACGGTGCTGTCTGCACTGTCTGTCACCAGACAGACCTGCCTGGGGCCAGCATCCCCTCTGCATCCTTCTGCTGATGTGGCAGCATTTCACTGCTGCTGTTCTTCCACCACTCTGTGGACCAAAAAGGCAGACTGCGTGTGAAGTGCGAGCTCAGGAGGAGAAAGAGCCAGTCCCTGCGTGCTAATTGCTATTCTGGCTCTGCTGTCCTCTCCTCCTTCTGGCTCTGCTGTCCTCTCCTCCAGTCTGCTTCACCACCACCCTTCTAATGTGGGGAGTACGTGGGAAGTCCATTACTTTGAAAATACAGGAGTGCTTCTGCCTACAAGATGGAGCAAATAACACACTTTGTAGAAGCCTGCACACTGGGACAGGAGCCAGAGTATGTGCAAACCTTTGTCTGTCTCTGGGTTTTGCAGTTCTGGCTGAGAGGAGGTGTTACTGTGGGCTAAGGTTGGGGTGAGCAGTGGCCCCGAACAGCAGATATGTTTGCTGACACCTCTTGGCTCCTGTGCCTAACCCAAACGCCTCATGGCCGTCATCCACTGGTATAAAAGAGTTACTGCTCCGAGGGAAAGGGGACAGCTCTAACCAGCGGAAGGAGCTGGTGCCAGGGCTCCTGGCCAGGGCTGCATTGCTGTACTGGAAGGGATGGTGCCATCCCCCTTCCTCGGCACAACTGCAGGGGGCTATGAGTCTTGCCACATCACCTCCTGTCCCTGGAGAATGTCTGCTCCACCCCGAGCCCCCGCGCTGCCACCAGCTCACTGGCACAGACACTGGTGTAAGGCATGTTCCTGTGCACAAGAAGCGCAAGGTTTAAGAACGGGGCCAGCAGCATGTCAGTTTAGTCACTGCGCCCTTCCCAATGTTGGCAGCTTCCCACGGCTGCTGTGCCAGAGAACTCCTTCACCCTCTGCGCAGCAATAGTGGTTGGTGGCATTTGTGAGGTTTTGTATACAAACAGATGTTGCAGGGGTCTGGCGATGGCTAGGGGGGGAGACTTGAGCTTTAGGATTAAACATGTGGCTAACTGACCTTGTCTCTTTGGCACAGCCCTGTATTAGCAGGTCAGTGCACAAGCTGTGTTCAAAGCTCCTCTCCAAAATGCCCAGTTGACCTGGGGACTTGAGCACTGCCCAGGGTTTATTGTCTGCCTCTGAAGGCTTTGGTGACAGGGGCTCATCTGTTCGGAACACAGTTTCAGGTCTTGGCTAACCACGTCATGCAGACAGCCCTTCTGCAGAGCAGAGACGGCCTGAATGAGGGCAGCTTTTGTCTCATTGCTTTGTTGCTGGACTTGCCTTTGGCATCAGCTAACTGCAGCAAGCACTTGAGAATGTCATTTACTGTAACTCTGGCTTTGCCGCTCCTTCCTTAGCAACTCCTATCTCTGCAGGACATTTTCAGCTTCCCTGGGAAGTGGCGTGCTTTCCTACAGGAACTTGTAATCCATTTTCAGCCTTGAGGAACAGATGTTGTTCCCAGAGCCCAAGCAGAAAAAACTGTTCTTGAGGAAGTTTTCACAATAAAGAGAAGTTGGGCGTGATTAGCCATCAATGTCCTGCACTTGCATTTAAAAATAATTACTTTAGGTTTGTGGCACTCTTTGTTCTCAAGTAAATTCAGTGCCATCTTCTAAAGAGTCAGCGTTTTGCAGCAGTGGCAGTAACAGAGCCGAAATACCAACCAGTTGCCCTCCTGGTCCTGGATTTACTCTGGTTGTAGAAGTGTAGCAGCCAGCATTTCCCTCAGCAGTGGCAGAAGTAACCATCCAAATGTTGAATTCACATTTTCCAGTAGCTTAGAACATCTTCAAGTGAGAAAATCTACATGTTGTTGGATCTTGTCAAACTTCTACTTTCTGTTGGTTTTGGCCTTTCAGAAAATAATGTGTTCACTCAGCACTGGCTTTTTTTCTTTTTACAAACTGTTCCTGTACTGATGGTTTTCCCAGCAGTCCACCTGCAGACACAAGAACATGCAAGTGACAGGCCTTTTCCTACAGCATTTGAGAGGAGAGGGATTGTAGGTAGGACTTAGTACCTGCTATTACTAATAGTTAAGTTTTGAATTTTAACCTGAGGCAAGGAGGATCATGAGCCTGTTACCAGCCTCCTCCAGGAGAGTCGCAGCCTTGCAGTGCGGAGGTGGGAACTGAAGCCGGGCCACTGTGCCTTAACGTGGTGCTGGGCAGGACAAAGACAGCGAGCGTGTGTTTGCAGCAAAAGCCATGCTGGGGTACAGCTTCTACCCTCACCCTTAAATCACCACTTCAGAAAGCTCACTGGCAGCTGCAGTGCAGGAAGATGCACCTCAGGCCTGGCCTGCCAATTACAAGGTAACCTGCACAGGGAAAATCTGGGCTTGCAACCCAGAGAAGAGCATAACCCATCATCTTTTACAAGCTGTAGAGTCTGGAGCAGTTCTGGGCATTTCAGAAACCAAACTGCAGGTATCTGACACAACTTGCACGAAGAACAAGGACATCAGTATAGATGGGTCCAGGCTTAGGAAGCTGCTGAGCAGACACATTTTACATGTCAGCCGTGGATTTAGAACCTCCTAACATACCTGTTTTAATTAAGACAATAATTTTATGGATTGAGGATTTTAAGGATTCTTTTATCTTCCTGCAGGTGGTGGCCATATTAGCGGAAAGTAAGGTTTATGATTCAGCTGCTGGGAAACACAGACTGGGTTAGACAGATTAAGTGCAGAGTATTTGGCCTAGATTCTTCCAGATGTAAATCCACTGAAATGACTACCCAAATTGGACAGCCTGTGCCCTCCAATTTTCCTTAATTTAATGCTTTACTAAAAGAAAATAAATAAAACCATATTAAACACGTTCAGCAGAAGAACTGCTGTACTTTGAATCTACAAAGTTCTCATTACACTCACATACATTTGAGTGTAAAACAGTAAAATCTGTTTATATACCAAAACTAACCCAGGTCTTTTAAACACACAAACATTGACCAGTATCAGCATGAAGGCAGCTTATTTTTACATCAGCTTGTGGCAAAAGACCACACACTGTATTTCATCTGCATATGAAGAAAAAAAGGTCATTCTCTTTCTTTTTTTTTTTTTTTACTCTTTACATAATTACAGATTGTAAATAAGAACTGCTCGGAGGCCTCTGAATCATGCCAGTTTGGCCAAAAGCTGGGATTAAAATAATCTTCAGCACTGGGCAGGAGGAAGGAGAGAACAAGCAGGGCAATGTCCATCTTCCTCGCAGTCTGACCCCTGCAGCAACAGCTGGCCAGCTGCACTCACTCACCATTTATTATTTCTTCTGGAATGACCAAGAGACGGGCAGGAAAGTGAGGACTCGATACAAATTCTAATAAAGATTCAGGATTTCTCATTTTATTGCATTCGTTGTCTAACAACAATAATACTCATTGGCAAGAAATTTATTTACACTAACAAATTAACTTTAAACCACAAGGCTTTGTTGTTTGTATTTAAACTGTAAGAAAACAAAGGGCCACCATGATGTTTTGATGTCTCCCAATAACTGAATATTAACCAAAGTTATTTGGGGGAAAACTCAACAATCTAGAGAAGTTCATATCAACCAAGCACAAGAGAACAAGCTCAGACATGGCACTACTGCGTCTTTCATGCAGATGATCGGACACCAAGATGTACAAACAAAAAGTTCAGGGTAACATGCACTTCATATACATTTTGACCTCTTTAAAAAAATGAAAAGAAAAAGGAAAAAATCTGAAGCGCAATCATCTCTTCAACCATATAAAAAGAAACAATGTAAGAAGCCAATTTTTACAGTGAGCACAGTGCGTTTTAGTCTTTTAGCTGCCTGGTCTTCTAGCAATATGTGCAACACTTGTCAGTGACCAGTGAGTTACAATTGCAATGTGACTGGAAAATACAAAAGCAGTTGTTCAGACAGTAAATGTGTATGAGAAAGTTCGGAGTCAGAAGAGGTTCACTGTGCACTCCCCACTTCCAAATGGTCTGGCTGCTCCTTATGTCTGGTGTCCTGGGATCCCCCTTTCCTTCGGATGCTTCTGCACCAGGGCCCAAACCTGCTTCCACTGCTGTCAGTGACAAAGCTCCACTGAAAACCCAGCAGGAGGCTCAGGCTCCTGGGTCATGCAGGTTGGACCCAATCTCATGAGCTAGGAGACCTCACCTCCCCCTGCTCTGGAAGAAGAAACCTGCCAAACTCAGCAGGCCAGGTTTTACAAACCCTATGGCTCATTCCTAACACAGGCCAAACTTCCGAAGAAACAGGCAGCCAAGGCACTACTGCCAAACCTTCCAGCAAGACACGTACGTTTTAAATCGTGACTTTATGCCAACAGCAAAAGTACCAGTTAGTACTGCTGGTTCCTAACACAAAGCTCATTTTACAATGAGGGATTGGAGGGCTCAATGTCGTGACTAAGATGTCACAGCTTTGAAATATCAGCAAATCCCATAAGGGAGGTTAACAAAAGGGACTGTGCAATCTGCAGATGACCTACACTCCACTGTGGTGAGCTGGTAAATCACCTCCCATGTCACTCAGAATCCTGCTCAGAAGTGAGCTGCTGAAAGCACTCCAATAGAAATCAAAGCTAGGGTTAAAAATATAAAAAAGGGTTTCCTTCCTAGAATACTGACTCTCCACTAAATCAAATCTGCCAACCTCCCACCCCAAAAAAACAACGCAAGGACAGCACGCAGAAGGACCTGCAGAGGACCCTTCTGTATATGGTTTTAACAAAGACTTGAAAATCTGATCTGCAAAAGACATAAAATCCCACAAGGAAAGCACAAAGCTACCAGCAAAGACAGGGTGACCACGCTGGTGAGACCGAGGGCTAGCACTTTGCTCCTCCGAGCTCACAGATAGTCCTGGGGCTCTCTACACATAGACTGTGTGTCTACAGCCATGTAAGACAAAGCCACCTACGTGCTAGCAACATCTACTGCTGCAGTGTAAATCTGTATGAATAGCCGTGTATGTACATCCGTATGTATGCACACACACAAACACAGACATATTTATTTAAAAAGGGAATCAAGCCACAAATCACTTAAACATTTACAGAAATGATTTCATCATTTTCAGTCACTAATTTAACAGAACTAAACTAAAACCATCTTAACTGCTCTGTGCACTCTGTCCATTTCAACTGTTAAAGACTTACAACTTAATTAAATACGTGCTGCTTTTTTCAAACACCTGTTTTTTTCAGTGTTCTGGACCAAAACATCGGTTTTCTGAGGGTTTCAAGTGAGGGAGAACACAGAATGAGGGAAATGCTATTAAAAGGGTCCAGCCCCTCCATCCCTTAGTTTGATGACAGTGCAGGGGATGCAGCCACACCTAAAAAGTGCAAGAACAGGTTTTACTTTTGCCTTGATAATATTTTCTCTCTGTAAACACGCAGCTAAGGAAATCAACAGGAGACTTGATTCTTGCAAACTTCCCCTACATTTCAGCACCGAGAAACAGGACAGACTGCAGTGCAGATGCTGTAAACAAGCACACTTGAATCTGTGCACCAATTTCCTTTTGCTTTTCAGTGTTGTGCTGTGTACACATTTCAGTGTACCTGGAATGGTGTTTCTTGGCCGTACCCAGATAAATGATGCTCCTCGTCCTGTAGAACTGCACTATTAACAAGACTGACATTTCCTTCTCTGACTTAAAACTGGAACACAATTCATTCTCAAAAAGCACACAACATTGCCCACCTCTTACTTGCCAGCACATGAACCAGGAGTTGAAGGTGCAGTTGAAGGAGGACAAGAAGCATTGGTGGAAGCAACGAGTATGAGGAACCCTAATGCTCAGTTTCAAGCACCTCTGAATGTCAATGACAGATGAGGACTAGTGAGCTTCAGAGGAAAGATGCTCAGAAACTCTAGTAAAAGCCCGATTCTTGTGGTATGCCTGCAGCAGACTGGAGTCATGGCACAATAGATGCCTTTGCAAAAACATTTTTAAAGTTAAAATATGCAAAGGCATTTGTACATGAGATACAAACATGCCCTAACTCTCTTCAGCTTTTTATTACTGGCTTCTGTTCCACTGTGCAATGCTAACCTATGATCTAGAACAGGCTCGCTTACAGTGACCTGCACCAGACCTGCTCAGAGAGGTTGGGTGAAAGGCAAACAGCAGCAGGAAATGCTCTGTGCGTTGCCATGAACGAGTTGGACTCTTTCCTCACTCCCTGGTCCTGATCTGCCCGAGAAGACTGAAACCAAACTGGGAGTTGTGACATGGAAGTCGCATGGGTGCAGCACCCCCCCACACAGGAAAATGCGAGCTGGAAGTGAGGAACGTCAGCATGTTTGGCTGATCTGGACAGAGCAAGGAGCCACCACTCTCTCCAAAATCTCATTATAAACACTAGGGGTTTTATGACTAAAGTAACCTGCAGTGTTGTATCTTTTATTTTCTATTTTTCACAGTTCTGCTTTTTTGCCAGCTCTCCTTTCTTCACCCTTTCAGAGGCTTGATATATTCACAAATCGCAATACCACAGCAACGAGCAGAACTATTTTACAGAACTGGCCCACCACTGTAACCAGGGAGAAGTCAACTTCACCAGCCTGCTCTGGTCACCCAGGTATAAAGGTGACACAGACACACGGCTGGAGGTGCAGAAACACCACACTGTCGCACAGCAGTTTAAAGGTGGCCAGGCAAGTCAGCAGACTCAAAATTGTTTTAGTTCCACAAATAAATATGAATAGAAGACAACAGTCACATTTGCAGGTGAGCCAAAAGAGAAAGTCTTTCCAGTCATCTACCATGGAATATTTGTTTCTTCTTACTACATCAAAACCCGATGTTCGCGTGACTTAACACTGTTTACAGGGTGTTTCAGTTAAGAATGATGAGACATCCATATCTTTTGTTTCATATGCGTCATTACACAATACAAGGGGGAAAAATGCAACACAACTTTAAAGGTTCTAAAGAACAGTAACAAAAGTTTCAAACTGTGCTTTACAGTTATCTGTAATCCAGTGACATTTCTGCACAACCCAACAAGTTACCACGCTTAATAAAACACAAACATCTCTTTTACCACAGAAAGAGCAAAACTCTTGCCATTGCTCAGTTTGCTTAGTTTCATGTGTTTATCAAAATGCATTTTATAGTTTTGTTTTAAATTTAAGCTTCTAGGTTGGTCTTTTATTTTTTTTATTTTTTTTTTTAGTCTGAGAATAACAAAACATTGCCACAAAGCAATAAAAAAACCCTGAATACTTAAAGGACTTAAGTCGAATTAATTATCCTGCAGAATAAGAATCTGATTTACAAAGAGATTAACTAGGCACTGTTCTATGCAGCAAGAATGAAAACTCAATGCATAATGCCAAGTAGTCTCCTCAGGTTTCTAAGAAAACAACATAAAACAGGGACACCACCTTAGATTACTAAATATAAACCACTTAAACATTACTACAATGTAAACATAATTTAAAAAGAAAATCATCATCAAATGCATTTATCACCATTGTATTTAAAATATTAAATTTCCAGTTTCTTCCAGAAAACTTCTCTTACTCAAATATAAATTGAAAACCTTCTAAAATAACAGAATGCTAGTTTTATGAGGCTGTTAAACATTTGTATGTTTTTTCTCCTACAAAGAGTGCAGAAAGATTCACTGCAATGTGGAATTCTTGTTAGCAGGTGTATTTTTTTGCCAGTGGTCTATCTCAAGAAAAATATCACAAGGCTTTAGAAGTATCAGGAATTATGTTTTACAGCAATTTCATTTTTAGATCTGAATAAAATATACAGCAGAACCTTGTTGAAATTGGATTTGGAAGGAAAAACAAAGCTAATGCTAGGTAGATCTGTTATGTATTAATTTTGAATGAACTAGGCTCTCCCAGTTTACAGATCATTTTATATGTCAAAGAAATTATAAGGATCAAAACAAATGTAACTATAAACATTGCACCCCACCTGTTTCAAATCTGAGTCTCAGAGAACTTCACAGACACAAATCTGAATGCCATAAAGTACAGAGCAGAAGAGAAGCCGACCCAAACTAAAACAAACAAATTATTTTCTTCAAAAGAATTCAGTATTTGCATTTTTTAGGCTGGCAAATTTTTAAGTTCAAGATTCTAACTTTGCATCAGCATCTTAAACAACTTATGGGTTGGCATGACTAGATGAAGACTGCAACTTCCAGGATGCATGAAAGGGAAGTGACATTTCTCAAGTACAAGTGCTGGTATGTAGTTAGCTTTGACTATAAATTAGTAAGCTAGAATCTCCAGCTTCTCCTTGCTGGTATTTGCTTGTTGTCTGCCCATTCTTTTGAAGAAATAATGAATATTCTAATACCACTTTTAAGAGGCGGAAACACCCATGCAGTGCGAGCTATACACTGCTTCTGTCATAGTCAAAACTACACAGCAGGCTTCGCCAATGGCCTCGTGTGTCAGGAAAACAGAAATCTCTGAAGGATGTAATACGACCACTGCTAAGCCATCAGAACATTCTACAGCCTATGCCCAAAAACTCAAGTTTTGGTGGGGATATTCCTTAAACACATCAGTCGTAACAGTTAATATATGACCACTTTGGATTTAGTAACTTTCACCTCCATGGCAGCATTCATCTCAACAGCAATGTACTGAATGTAATTTTAACCAGAATCCCTCGCGTTCCTCTTCTTAAAGTGCACTTCTGTAAAAACTGAAAATCTTCAGCAGACTCAAGTTTGATAATTGTTTCCAACAACAGCTTCATAACAGGACAGAACAAAGCTTATTCTCCTAATGCTTATTGGAGATACTGGAGAATGAATCTGAAGATGTGGTGTTTTTCTTGGAAAAAAAACCCCTTGAAACAAAATAAGACCAGTTTCCTGTTCAAAACACAAGAAGAAGGAAGTGGGGCGTGCTATAAGAAAGTTGCCTACACACTGGGAGCACAATGAAATTTATACAGATCTATATGCTGTGCTCTAGTTAGAAATTCATCCTTGCTCAGACATCTAAAGGATAAATGTTACCCCCAGATTTCTGTGTAAACCCACATAATCATTTAAGGCTTTGCCTCCTTTCTGGATTAACTATTGTATGGTTAACAGAAAGAGTTTCACCTCCTGTCTTTTACCCAAGGGGAATATTGAATCTCCTGTCTTTATCTCCAGTGTATAACAAGCAGTCAGTGAACAGTTGTGTTTCCAGAGCAGTGTTGCTTCAAGGTACTGATGCAAGATGAAACTTACTCCAGTAGATGGAACTGAGTATCCAAACACCGTAAAGAAGCTGAAATTCCAGTTAGCAAGTTAAGTCAACTCTTATCACACAGAGCACAACTCCTTTTACCCAGCTGAAGAAACATCCACCCATCATTTTGACTGGCCATCCTATTCAGAAGAGGTGAAGCAGTGAACCATGCTCCTCGGCATCATGCTGGTTACTGAAGTGACCAAACACACAGAGCTCAATAGAGAAGAGTCGTTTGGAAGGAAACACCGCCACACAAATATGAAATCTGTTAGCTGTTAACAACAACAAAACAAACCGAGGGGCTGGGGTTGTTTCACATGGCAACAGCAACGAGCGTGAACTGGATATGCGGGAAAATAGAACTACACAATATAAATTTCCCTAGTTATTCTATGTATAGCCCCATTTCTCTGTACACACTCCTGTGTAATGAATGCAAAGCTGAAGGGGCACCAGAGTGGATATGAGTTTCTCTTCTCTCGAAGTGCCTCCACTTTCCTAACAGAGCAGCACTTGTGCTTATCACTGCTCATTAGTGCCCTCTGTTGCATCTGATGTAGATTTGTCTGTTTTCTTTGATTTCCTCTGCAGTTGCTCTTGTTCCTTCTTCCGAAGCTTTTCCCTTTGCTTTTCCATTTTCTCTTGAGCTTTGCGAGCTTTCTCCAAGGATGCTTTCATTTCCTTTAGCTTTTTTTTAATGATTGCTCTGTCCTGGGAAGATGTCATACCAAGAGCCTAGGGAGGGGAAAACAAGATTTAAAAAGAATTTCATACTGTTTAATTTATTACAAGTTTTTTTTCATACTCTAGTAATAACTCTTCTCAGGTAGAAGACCATAACACATAAGCAAATTTGAGACAGACTCAGATACATTACTAATGTGTAAGTAACACACTTCTGTACTACGTTCCCTACCTTCCACTTCTGGAACATTACAGAATTAGATCTCATTGCCAACTCCAGTGTTGACTTCGTTGATCACATGAGGAAAAGAAAGATTAAACTATTTGCCTGAAGTCATGTAAGTCTACATAGAACAAGACTTCCCAATTCTTCCTGCTGTGCCTTAGTCAAAAGTTTGCTTGGTCTCTTCTAAAACCCCTGAAAGTTAGTGAAACAGCAGCAAAAAAAATTCAGAGAGGGAACACCAAACTTAGACTTTCAGAGCTTGCTGTAACTACTTCCTGTAATTTTTTTGACAAAAGTAGGCTCGTATTTTCACTGCAAGAAACAATGCATACTTTATACAGCCAAGCTGTATTTAGTTCTAACATAGTACAATCGGCATCAGCTTATGCCTCCAGTATCCCCCTAATCCATTTTCAGTCGCTACTTCTGAAGTATGTCTATTTACTACCTTCTCTGAATCGCCCTTCTGCAAAACAGAGCTGAATGAGAAATACGTGCATGCAAATACCACTTACACACGCTGCTGTATGATTTATGCATGCCAACACAGGTACATTTTATACACCCAGAGTTTTCACAGAGCAAATGCTCCCTATTTCCGAAGCTTCTGAACCCAAGTGCATATGGGAATTTCTTAAAGTGTTGCTGTGGCTTTATACGCTGTGTTTGTGATTCTTGTCTATCACTACTCCACACACAGGGGTTCAACTGCTTTGAATTCTTCCTTCCTTTAGGATTACCTAAAGTGACAACAATCTAGTCTTGAAGCCCAGTCAGTCAATTACCTTGAGCTTACTCCCATCCAGCTGAAGGAGATGCTCCCCGTTAATGTTTTGGGCATTGAATTCGGAAACATACTGTTGAAGGTTCAGGCTCATTAGCCAGTGGGAAACCTGCTGCACGCTCCACTCCTGAACAGCACGACTCTGACACTGACTGTGCTTAGGAGACTGTCCATCATCAAGGATCTGTGACAAAAACACGCTGCATTATTATTAAAAGAGCAACATGGGCAAGGAACAACATTTTTCTGTACCAACTAACAGCATCAGAGCAGAGGTGTCTCTACTATCTTTATGCTACATTCATAACAATTTCACACCGCTGTATTACATCTGTATCTAACCAGGTATCTAAGAATTGGTACAAGGTACCGAAAAAGCCTCCTATCTATAAATAGAAGAAGAAAAGGGAACTGGTATTCCTTTTAACCCAAACAGGGACTGAAATGGCCAGGTGGCACAAATCAGAACAGGTATGCTCTCATTCCCATGCAAGATTTTTACACTTCAAATTAGAATGTTTCTAAAGGATGCACTAAATTCTGCATTCTACTTCACGGGCTCATTCACAGATCTTTACGATGTGTTTAAGTTATAAAACAAGAAATTCAGGGAAAATAAAAACCCTTAGAAAACCACCCTAAAGTTCAAAATGATGACATCAAACAGCCAGTGAGGCCAACACTATCTATGGAAGACTATGAGATGACACAGGAACGGTAAGGAACACACAACGATCCCACAGCCTTGGCCCTGCTCTCATCACGTTGCGCTGCTGCTGCTGCTGTGGAGAGCACAAACACAGCACCAGGAGGGGCAGGTGGGGCATCAGCTGCTGGAGGAGCCCCATGTCCCTGCTCTGCCACTTCACTCCGCCCAGGGGTATGCCAGTGGGGCCTGAAACAAAAGCTTCTCTGTCCCAGCCGTGGTCAGCAAAGCAGCTGCTACAGGCTGTCTGCTGTTAGAGCAGCTTTTACACTGGGTTAGAGGATGCTGGGAGCTCTCTCAGCTTCTGGCTGTTCAGTTCTCAGTGCTGGGGAAAGGGTGGTTTAAGCACCATCTTTTACTTCTCCTGTTGCCAGCAGGAGCTCAGTGCAGCTGACGCTTGGCCTGGCGGATTTATTCTGACACTGATCCTCCTCCCCCTTCCAGCATATTGCAAAAACTGCAATTTGCTACGGCCTTGAGAACTCCTAGCAGAAACCAGAGAGGACCTAAGATAAGGAGAGACACCTGCGTGTTGTGCTCAGACAAGGAGGTTTGCCACACAACATTGTAAAACAAGAAATGTGAATCTGCAAATGAGACGATAGGTTGCCACACGATGGTCACACAATTCACCACAACAGCACACTAGTATCTCACCTCATCATCAATCATATCCAGGCTCTGAGTAAGGGAGCAACAAAGAAATGGGAAAGAAAAGTATTATAGAAACAAAATACAGAACATGTAACAGCATGTAAAAGTTCAGGCAAGGGCAGCACCAAGATTTGCAAACAGATATGGCTACTCAAAACCAAAAGAGATTTCTTTAAAAAAAATTACTTCCAGAAGCAGAGAGGCTATGTTGAAAGCTCAGGACACACACGATTTGGCAACTAAACCTGAGAATATGTCAATGAAATCCGCCCCTTTGGAGTTCCTGATCTTGACACCCCAGAACTGGTGGGAACCTTCCTGATGGCTCCCAATTGCAAGAGGAAAAGCTCCTTAATTAGATGAGAACAACCTGCAAGAACTGGGTTCCCTTTCCTGGTTTCCCACCCTTTCATTTTTTACATCTCCTTCAAATAATCATGTCAGGTCTGCCAGAGCGAAGGAGGGCTCGCAGCAGTATGCTATGGAAGGCTGAAGAGCAATGCTGGCCTAATCCCCTGCCAGGGCGGCTGTGGAGGTTTCCACTGCAGCGCTTGCTGAACATGTGCCTCGTTTGGAGGCTGCAATTTTGCACACAGCGTAAGATGGAGAAAACACATTCATTTTTATAGACCTGTTCAGGCTTGGTATTTTAGAAGTGATAAAGTAGAGAGCTGAACAAGCAAAATGAAAGCATTTTCAACCCTTTAACTCAATACCCCTGGGAACAAGGCACTGTCACAATAAAATACGTAAAAGGAATGAAACATGGTAAGATAATGGAATGTATCATCAAGATAGTATTAGTACTAAATAAAGTGTAAATGATGACCCATCCAACATGGCCTTGAACAATTCCAGGGATGGGGCATCCACAACCTCTCTGGACAATCTGTTCCAGTAACTCACCACCCTCACAGGAAGGAATTTCTTCCTTATAGCTAATCTAAATCTACCTTCTTCCAGTTTGAAGCTGTTACCCCTTGTACTAACACTACACTCCCTCATAAAGAGTCCCTCCCCATCTCTCCTGTAGGCCCTCTTTACTGGAAGGCCGCTATATGGTCTCCCTGGAGCCTTCTCTTCTCCAGGCTGAACAAACCCAACTCTCTCAGCCTGTCATCATAAGACACATGTGAAGTTCTTACGGAGTGTTTGTAAAAGAACAAAGGCACAGGTTTCCTGAGTCCACTGGACACATCAGCTACTGTCAAAGTGCACAAATTCACTGAAAAAACTGTGGTTTGAAGTAACTGAATTCAAATCCACTGTGCAAAGTAAGCACAAAGAATGCAAAGTGGATTAACACGTACACGTTCTAATCAATATACATACATTCAGGTACAGTAACACACAATTACAGCATGTACAGGTCATTACTATTTTAATGCTATCAGGGTAAAAATTAGTCTAGGTGAAGGTGTCTTACATCTCATATATATTCACCAAACTATATTGTATCTTTATTTTCTCAAAATTGTTGCAATTATGTCTAGTTTACTGTATGTATATATTATACATCTATGGGTCCACATGTACATATTTAGAATGTAGGAA
Source organism: Eurystomus gularis (assembly GCA_013400335.1). Lineage (NCBI taxonomy): Eukaryota > Metazoa > Chordata > Aves > Coraciiformes > Coraciidae > Eurystomus > Eurystomus gularis. The sequence continues at coordinate 38,020 of VZZY01016937.1, forward strand.
AAATGTATTGAAATGTGTGAGGATATCACATCTCTTAGGAAACCACCTGCGTTCTGTTTTCCTACAGCAATACCACAGACCTTTATTGCAAGTCATTATTATATGAACAAGAAAAATAATAATCTAGAAACCAAAATTAATCTTCTTCTCCCATTCTACTGCCTAAAAGATATCCCTTTATTATTTGAGTAATTATCATGCAAAATGCCATGGGAGAAAGAAAACAACTGTTTCCCACTTTAAACAATTTCATCAGCATACCTCATCTGACGACAGTGCCAATGAGTGCGAGAAACCTGGGGTTTTAGGTTCTGCTCCTAAACCACTCAAATCAGCTGAACTTGTGCTGCTGGGACTGAAATCATCGTTGAATGTGAAATTCTGTGGAGAAAAAGATGAGTTAGAATTAACAAACAATCTCATATGTGTATCTAAAAGGGAAATTTGCTGTCTTCCAGGCTGGCATAGTTCAGGAGTGATTTCAATCATTTACCAAACCAGTTACAATACACATAAGGAAGCTTAATTTTCAGTATTGTTAATATTTCTAGAATACACAGTATTTTTACTACTGTGTGCTTCAAGAGACACCTTTGCCAGCTTAATGCCTCAGTGAAAAGCAAAGGAGTCTGAAAGCAATTTACAGATTCGCTCTTAAGATGGTGGCTCTCATCCTGGAGCTTAATTACTGCTTCCATGGGTTAATCACTAGCATTTTACTGTCCTCCAAATATTTAGGACAAGTGTAGCACAGGCAGTAGCACAAAGAATAGGACAGAGGATTAATTAGCACAGAGAAGTGAAAGCTGCTATTGAAAGAGCAAGAAGAATATCCTGTGAATCCACTTCTGAGTCCCAAATAATCTCCTAGAAAAATGAAAAGATCCTCCCTCTTTGACTATACCTTTAGAAAAAACTGAAATGGAAAGTAAAAGAGATCTTTGGATATTGAATGTTATTTACTGAGCTAAAAAACATAAACCAAATCCTGTTTTTTCTTAACAATGCCACGACAGACATCACACCTTACAGCAAAGAACAGCAAAAGCGTACACATATTTTACAGGAATACAGCAAAAATACCATCAGAAGACAACAAAAATTAACAAGTATTTCACATTAGAGTGAGAACCATAAAAAACCAGAATCTATAAAAAATTAAGGACACTATGATATTCCATTTAACTTAAACATACAGTTGATGATATGCAGACCTCTAATCTCTAATCTAACATACAAATGAATACCAAATTCAATTCACCTTTGACATTCAATTAAAAAAAAATGTATGCAAACATCATAACCCAAAACAACATTTGAAAAGTTATCCTTTAATCCCCCCCAAGACGTTTGCCCTATCTTTCCTGAAAACAAGAAGTCTTCCAAAAATAGCAAGTGCTGGTCCTCTTAGTTTTGCTGGAAATCTGACTATATACCGGTATCATGCCGTGACTTAAAAACCTGAATAGCAGTATAGGAACTGTTAATTTAAGAGCTTGTAAACTTTACAGAGAACATCAGAATATTTCTGTGACCAGTTTTCTCACACCTACATTCAGAATTCCTGTTCTGCTTCTCCCAACTCTATAAAGAGAAGAAAATTCGAACAGCTTCCTTAATTTGCAAACTTTTAGCCCCCACAGCATTCTTAGGCCAGGAGTTCAACAGCTCTACCTCCTGTTGTGTGAAGAACATCTTTGTCTTTTTAAAGTAATCTGATTTTTCTTTCACCTCTATTTTGTGCAAGCTTTAGCCTTATGACGAATTTAAGTCTTTAAAATATAATTTTCTGAAGGAAAAACACAAGACAGCCAAGGCCTGCTTATAATTATGATAGCAGGACAAACCTCCCCTGCAAAACCTCAATCTAATACTTAAATGTAAAAGGAAGTGCTTTTTTTCCCATTTGAAAATTATTTTTCTACTATCTTAGTTTAAAGGTACAAACAGGATTTATATGTCTGATGTTTATTTTTCTTTTTTTCAAAAGAAACCAGGTAACTGATTAGTTTCTCTTTAATCTCCAGATATTTCATCTGTGGTCTTCCCCATCAATCTGATTTGGTCCGGTCAGCCTTGTCTGGCTCTCCCTATCAGGTAACACCAGCACAGCTATGACCTTGCATAGCTTGGTGCACTGCAGAAGTAAGGTACCACCAGCTTTTGGCACCAAAAAAGAAAGGCCTGTGGAAAGTGCTATTATGTAAATGCATGTGTTTGTAGGTGACAGAGAAATTAGATTTCTGATTCATATTCCTGTAATAAAGTTGAGACTGTATCTGTTCCTTTTTACCAGACCGATATAAAAAGTCAACTGCTACAAGTTACAAGAAGATACAGGCAGAGAAGTATTTTCCAGAAGTGAAAATAAACACGAAAAAGCTAAGTATATTACTGTAACTAAGGGTTATTTGAGGAGTTATCATGCTGAAACATTCATGCACATAGAAAGGAATCACAGATGTATTAAATTGCAATAGTTCATATTTACAGCTCAAGCATCTTCATATAGAGAATTAAATCCAACATCCAGCATGCATGACAAACAGATTTCATTATTGGAGGAAAAAAGGCAGATGACTGACGGCATACAGCATTTCTTCACTTGCAAACACCTCATTTGAACATGGGTAGGTATCCCCACAATCAGTCCTGAAGAATGCAGAAAATATCTATAATTGAATACACAAATCTAGCATTTGTTCAGTGGATCCAAATGCTAATTTCCACTGGCACCACTTGCTTTTGTTACGGTACAGCACACCACGGTTAGTTTACTGAATTAATGTGCATTAAGACAGAGTAAAAAGGTAGAATGTGGAATGGTACAATGACAGAGATGCTCTGTTTGGATGAGCTTTTACTGTACAATGAACACCATGCACTGTTTATTGTAGTAGTCACATATTGGCCTGTTCTTTTTCCAGAAACACGAAGCCAATTATGCCACTCAACACAGTGGGAATAAGGTAGTTTTTATTTTCTACCTTTGACCCTTTTTTAGCTGGACTTATATTTTCAGAGGAAGGTTCAGTTGAGCTGGTAGGCGACGGGAGGTTGCTAGAAGAGTTGGATCCCTTGCCACTCTCTCCGTACCATGTGAATGGTACACAGTGTGGGAGAGAGGAGGATCGCCCTGCTGAAGATTTAGTGTTTGCTGACTTCTGCAGCATCTCTCTGGCAGTCCTGTTTAAGAGAAAGGGGCAGGAATATGTGTTAGATTATAAAAGAAGACAAAACAAAGTGCTACAGAGGCAGTTAACTGTAAAAAGAGTGACATTCCCTGTAACTGTGACTAAAGAACTGAGTGGCATGCAGCTGGCAGGGGCATGCCTGAAATCCTGCTTTCAGCAAAAGAAGAAAAAAGTGGGTTCTTTTGATTCTTTTTCTAACGCAAGCTCTCTTGAGTTAGCAAACGGAGACAGAAGCCACTTGGAAATGCCTGTACTCCTGTCATTTGGATGTGAACCAGCTCCAGTCAAGAAGCCACATGTTCTGTTGGTGCATTTCTGAGCCCAATGGTATCTCAGCATGATTAAATACATTAGACTCAGCACTGACCCACACAGGCTCTGCTTCCCAGAGAAGGTCTGGCTTGGATTTCAAGCACAGGCACAATGAATCAGGCATGTCTGTCTCCATCTGTGGAGATGTGCCTTTGTTACAACAGCTAAATACTGACAGAGTATTATTATGCCGATTTTGAAGTTACTATATATTAAAAATAGTAATAGATAAAAATGAAATAAACACCTATTGGTGTTTATTTGTGATAATATGTGTTTATATGTGATAATATCAGCTTTTCTCTATGTAGTAACGAAGACTATGGTAGATAATGTGATCAAGGCAAAGGTAACAGTTATAAAATAAAATGCCTGATTTATCTGCTAAGTATATCATGTCAACACTACAGTGTGTAAATTAAAAATAACTATGCAAAGTATCTGCCTCAAAGAACTTATGCATATGTCATATTTTCTTATTATTTATATCAGCATCTATATTACTGTTTCAGAGCATTAAACTTCTACTGCTCTTAGCATCCATCAGTAAATTGCACATATGTAAATCTCCCCTCAACTTCTACCTCTGGACAGCTTCTAAATCATTATTAACATAATCACTAGAGCTTCGTATATTGTGAAGCCTCTCTTCTGTATGGATGAAATGGATGTTGTCAAAGAGTCAGAATCAGAAAAAGAATCCTCCCTCTCTTTAGCTACATAAGGAAAGGTAGATGTATCTCACTCAGTCCTGCACTCTGTGCTCGTCCTCTAATCTTGCTCAAAAGTAGAAAGAAAAGGAAAAAAAAAAAGATGTTGCCTGAATCACCTAGCTTCAGGCAGTGGAATATATACTTCTTACTTAAATGGGGACTTTTAATATATGTAATATTAGTAGCAGTCTTAGGAAATAATTCAGGATTTTATTTACAAATCCTGAGTGCTGTTTTTTTGGCAATGGCAAAATAATGCATGCAACATCCATCTGAGAGCGTGATTAATTCTACATCAATCAGTTGCTGTAATGGACATAATTATAACAGGATGCTGTCTTTTGATCATCATCTTCCTTCTTTCAAAGACTACATAAAGCTTTGGACTGCAAAGAAAACATCCTCCTATTCCTTCTGAGACAAATTCTTTGGAGTTAGTAACACAGGAAGTAACAATGGGTGTTTAAAAAGTTATACTGAAATAATAACATTCCAGTTTACAGAGGCACGGTGAGAATTACAAATGTTTATGAATTTTGACTTTGAAAGGAGCATTATTTGCTTTTACTAAATGTATCCAAACTCAGAAATACTAACAAACAATACAAACAACTGATTTATCAAATGCTGTAATAAGCCACTGATCTATCTATGCTGAGATCTACTTCCTCTAAGGATACCTACTGGATACTTACAGGACGTCACAAATGTCTGTAACGTACTATGTTGGTATAAGAAGCATATCAAGTTCTTACAAACAAGTATGCATTCATTTCTCCCTCCCTGGGGCTTGTTATTTAAATGCTACATGAGGTTAATACCCTGCTAGAGGCAGCAGCTGCCTTACAGCTACATAGAGATGCAGAGAATTTGCTTTAAGAAATCTCTCCCTGTCACTAGGGAAATGAGGCAGTGAGTATCACTAACTCCAGGTCACAGTGCAAGCAGACACATACCTCAGTGGAACCACCTGGAACAGGTTTTATGACACCAGTGCAGAGTAAACGACTGCTGCCTAAATCACCGAAGATCCTGTCAGATATTTGCGGGACACATGTACAAACGTATGCTGAGATAGAATGTTGCACTTCAGTAAAGCGTGCCTAAGGGACTAAGTCAAAGGTCTGAGGTTTCTTCTACTATTCTGATTTTATGGAGTTACACAATATACTTGTTATGGGGTCTCCATATATTAGACTGTCAGAACTCCACAAACTGGAGTTGTACTGGTTTTCTACCACAATGATTTCCTGAGTAGCATTCAAAGTTTGCTTTCTTCTGATAGCTCTTTTATCATATAGGGGTTGTTTTTCATTGTTTTATGTGTAAAGAGTTTCTATGTTCTTTCTAGACTTCTGGAACATACAAAGTTTGCTTAGAAATCCTGACATTAACTTGTCTTTCATACCTGGACTAGATATCACCCCCTGTAGCTGTCATCTTGTCAGACTTATCAGTATGTGAGGAGAGACTTTCAGTAAAAATCTACACTAGCTTTTGCAGAGAAGATCGCTTCCTGCCATTTTGAATATTAATTTGTTTATTCAAAGTCTAGATGCTGGTGATATATCTCATTAAATCTCACAAGGAATTCACAATTCCTTCCCTGAGAGTTGGTGATGTGACAAATGCAGACAGCATTTCAACTGTTTTCAACTTACGATGTTCATCTTCAGAAACAAACCCTTCCGAAAGCATTCCTGATGTGGGTGCTATGAAGCTACAGTGAACAGCTGGTGCCCATCTTCATATTTTCAAAAAAATACGTGGAATTGCGTCAAGGCTTCTGGTTCACGGGTATTATTAACTGACTGTGTGTGCATTTTGTAGGCCAGCTCTGACAACCTCTTTGTGCAAATCCCGTTAGAGGATGCAACAGTAGTAGTGATGTCATGGTATTACAAGCCTCCAAGTATTTTTAGATAACATGTTAGTCTTTCATTAGTGAAGAAAGCTAGGTTTGCAAGCTCAGAAGGTTATCTCAAAGATTAACACTTATTTATATGAAGCCAGTGGGACTGTTAATGTTCCCATCTGCTAGGATGATTAGGTTGTTCTAATGTTTCTGGCATATGATTTCTTGCGTTCTCAATCTTTCACCCATACCTACTGCCATAGGTCAGCCTAATAGCTTCTTTCTCTTTCCGCTTCTTGCCCTTGTTTGAACTCCTTCTCAAGGGAGCCCTAGAAGAGTATTAGAAAACATCAGGAAACATCTTAGAAATTTTGCTTTCAATCCTTTTAATGAAAAAAATAAGTATTTTAAATAACAAAATGCTTACCCAAGATCTGCAAGTTTTCGCTTTAGTTTTTCTGTATGCCCTATAGTAGGGATAGCTGTTCTTGCTGCCTGAGCACATGTGGCATCATCTAGGATACATTTGTACATGGAAGAACGTACATTATTATTTTTAATTGCTACTGATAGCTATTCCACTTTCCATCCAGAACAGTTTGTTTATCTTTTCACAATCAGATATGCATACATGTACACATGTGTGAGTACACTATTTAATTAGGTGAATTCTCATTTTTAAGAAGATGGCATGAAGATGAATAAAAATAAATACTTTCAGAATTTGAAAATACACAAGGAAATCTTAATTGAAGAAAGTGAAAAGTTAATTTTGGTTGAATTTTAATGAATATGTAGTTAAGTCAAACACACAAAAGATTTACGGGTGAACTTCACAGTGAATCCATTTTTAAACTCAGCAGTAGCTGCTTCAGCCTCCTTTTATGGAATTCATTCAGTATGTATGCTTTACTTCCACAATGAATCCTGAGATACTTTCTTGACCTTTGGAGCCAAGAGTACCTTTTATGATGGACATGCCAGGTAATAGTCACCTGTTTAGCTTGAACATCTTTGTTAAAATAAACATTCAACTTGAAATCCAACCATTCTGAATTAGAAAAAAAAGTAGCTTACTTAATAAATTTGCCTTGAGACATCTACCAATTTTTGATCTCTTCTACAAACACTGTTAAAGCCTAAAGAGGAAACAGCCTGCAGTACCTACAGGGCCAAAACAATGAACCTGAGTCTGGAAAACATCCTGTAAAATCTATATGGAAGCTAAAAGAAAACGCCCAACAGTTGAAAAATTCAGACAGTTTCTGTGATTCGTAAACATAAAAAAGCGTCCCCAAATACTCTAGAGGAAGCAAATGAAGGTCAGTCATTCATGTCACTTATGGTTTGGTGACTTTTACAACATGACCTCAGATGTACAGTGACTTCTAACCGAAAACACTGCTTAGTTTGTGGATTTCTCCTACTGTAGCTGACATAATTTAAGACCTCAGAATTAATCCAAAATACCACAGCACTATCATAGGACAGTCAATTATGTGTACAGAACTTTGTACATTGCTTTGTGGATTGTATTTGGCAGTTTTCATTCAAGTAAAAATTCCATGCACAACTGGTTCACAAATTCTGAGAAAAGCAGGAAAATAAGCCTCTTGCACACTTTAAAAGCCCCAATATCACCACCAACACAAGATGTTATGTTAAAAAAAACATTCAAGAACAACTGACAGGTAACCTCATGCCAAAAAAGCAAACAAAAAAAAAAAGTAATATGAAGAATGACAAAAGCAAGGCGAAGTCTCCTGAGAAGAAATCCATTCCCCCAGGAGGCCGAGAACTTCAGGCAATGCACACACTTTGCATGAACCCTACACAGTGCACACTCCTCTCCTGTCTGCTTTTATGGTTCCTCTTTCACCTTTAATGCATACTTCTCATTTAACCACTGTCAAAATCGCCACTTTCAAGAATAAAAGTAATATTTTTTCTTTTCACATGAGCTATTCACGGGCGAGTGTGGCTTGCGGACCAAGGAGTGGTGGGCTTTTCTGAGAAAATTATTAATGAAAGTCAGTAAAACAATAAGGTACCATTCACATTCTTATGTTCACACCCTTATTTTTACTGGCAAAAGCCAAATATTGAATTTTACTTTGACATTAACAATTATACAATTAGAAACAATACAGTTAGACTAGCAATTTCAGAACGAATGTAAAAATGCTAGCATATATTAACCTATCCTAAATTCAACACAACTTAATTAATCTGTCTTTTAGGACACATTAATGAAAGCCCTGTGTGAAGGCGTATGAAAGCCCTGTATGAAGATGAAGAAAAAACAGGTTGGAAATCAGTGGCAAGTCTTTTCAAACACAAATGAAAATCCTGAAGAAACTGTTCTTTTCAGTTAATTTAAGCAAGCCAAAGCCTGTTATGAACCTATTCAGACCTATTCCCACAGTCCTCACTTATGAACAATTTTTATAATGTATTTTAGCTTATGTGACAGTTAGAAAATGCAAGGTACATAGCTAAGAATGCTGAAGTTGTGTAAAAGACCACCTTTGACATCTGAAAAGGAGGGCTCAGTATTCCATGCCATATTATATTGTTAATGCATTTAATAAACTGGCATGTGAGACATGTACCTGAGCTAGGTATGATTGCATCATAGTTTATCCAGCTTACATTTAAAGAAATGGAATTAAATAAATAACAATTTGGCCAACCTCCCCAACAAATTACTTCATTTGTTTTTCTGTAAATGAAGAGTCTCAAGACACTAACCTCTTGTTTAATCTAGACTATGCGGCCACTCAGCAATTAAAAGCTACAATCTGTTATTCTTGCTTTACTCTCCTTTCCCTACCCTCCGAAAAAATCATCTAGCAGTGCCAAAATCACGTAATTCGAGTAAGTACACTATGTTAAGTATGCTTCTAATACAGAAATGACCCAAGGTCCAATAATTTCGTTTTTTTAAAACAAATACAAGATTTTCTAAAAGGCAAATTCCCCTTATTTTTTTCAATGAGTTCTAAAGAAAAAAAAAAATAGGAAACAATATCTCATTTTAAACTTTGTCCTTTTCTTATAACATCATACAAGGTAATTTGTAATTTTTTGACTTCCAGGTAGACAAAGGAAGTCAGGACATGGTGGCCTTCTAGTTGCTAAGATCTTACTACACAACAAAAGTTCATAAAGTAGACGTAAGTAAGCAAAATGATGCATCAATTTATTGTAAAAAATAGTAATACCTTTATCCTGTAAAATATTCCTGCCAGCTGGGTGATGCAAAGGAGATGCTTCAGAACTGTGCCCAGATTTTGAAGGAGAGGAAAGTGGAGTGTCTCCCCAAGCATGTGGGGAAAGGATACCTCCTTTGTGGTGCTGTCCTTCTTCTTGGTTGTCAGTTAAGTTGTCAAGTGAGATTGCTGCACTGCTAGCCACGGGGGAGAGGGAGGAAGCACCAGAATCTGATGCTGGTGAGGATGCTCTCATGCATAAGGGCAGTGGTGATTTTGAAATGTGCATGGGACTACTGTAACTGTTTGACGGCTGTTGATATAAGAGATTATAGAGCAGGTTATACCATTTAGTAACCAATCAGAGCAGGTTTACTTTGAACATGCAATCCTTTTATTTATATTTTAGCCTTCTATTTGTATGAAACATTTTAGCAATTCATGCCATTACCTTTTGATACCACACACAGTGTTTTTTATTGGTATTTGTTTTCAGACGGAAGTCAGAATAGAACAAAACGAGTGAATATTGTATTGACTGCACTAACAAATTAATAAAGAGAGAAAAGCACAATCCAAGCTCCTTTCACCTGCATAAAAGAAAGGACCCACTCTGTATTATAAAGCACGCATAAATCACAAAGACCAGGATTCCTGTTAAAAAAACAAACACAAAAAGTCCCAAAACCCAAGTGTGCTGACTCAAAGGAGACTGGACTGGCAACCACTCAAGGACATTCATAGCATCCTGGCCACAGAGGAATAAATACTGCCTGTGCTACAATGAAAGGACAAAGACAAAGGATGAAATGACTTACAGGGACAATCTAGCACTCCATAGGAAGCCTGAAAGAGAGGGTAGAGTCCTTCTCACCTTTCGTTCAAGGCTGTCCTCTCCATCAGTTGAACTGATGCTATCATACAACCTTGTTCTTGAAGGCCTCTGCCGCTTGTTCTTCACTGAAAGCTGAGCTCGAGTCTTCAGAGCTTTGGAGTCCAGCCTCTCTGTTTCTGGCACTGCTTCATTGAAATCTATAGGGAAACATGATTTGAAGCTGTTTAACAGAAGAATCTTCCACTACTTTTTCCAAAGACAGGACCTGCAATTGCGAATACATGCACTTTGCATGTCTTCCTTGTATCTTTGTCTTCATAACTGTAAAAAGTACACATGCAAAAAAATGTTACTTGCAGAAATCATTAATAAGTTTATCTATATAGATCCAGTAAGTGCATAGCAAAGATTCAACTGTAAATATTTTAAAATTCAACAAATGATTCCCACTGTTACCTGAAGAACCACATAAAACCACCTGCACTAGCCCAGAAAGCAGGTCTACATAGACTCCCTCAGAGGGACTTGCATGTGCTTGGCCTGCAGAGAGTTCTCCTCCATTAGGACATAAAGCAAAGGAATCCATCTCACTGCTCTTTGACAGACATTTCCTAGCATCTGGATGAATATACCAATTTAGACCCAGGGGGCCAATTAATTTATTCCCAATCTTGCCCTTTTAAGTTATTTGAGGAGGAGAGATTGGACTGTCATTTCTTCTCACAGCTGGCCCACCAAGCATTTCCTTTACAACTTCACCAGTTTTGCAGGCTGCTCATTGAACTACAGAAGAAATACCTAGAACAATCCTCAGGCTGGTCTACATTTTATCATAACCAGAATGGCTCACAAATTTAAACATTACTTTTTCTCTGCTGTACTGAATGTCCCTCAAAATAACCTTGTACAATATGTGCAGATTAAGAGCAAGCAATGTCTGCAGTCAGTAGCACACAGAGTGTGATACAGGTGGCATCCAAATAATCAGATAACCAGTTGTGACTGGATTGTTTTACAGGAATCCTTTCACAGGATTATGAAACAAGCATTAAACTCATTCCTTTGGACCTACAATGAAATAGGTCGCTTACTCTATCACATTATCCCTCTCAGGAGGTGACAGCAGATAGGAATCCCAGTCCTCCTCTGGATTCTGAGGTCTGCTGTTCAAAGTTCTATGTGACAATACAAGTAAGGTGCCCCAATTGTTCACCATAATCCTTCTGCAAGTAAAAGAATCTTTTTATTGGCACCTGGAAGTTTCATTTTTTACTTCCTCCCTTGCCACACTGTCCTCTGAACCATAATCTCCTCTTGTAGATTCTTCTCTCTTTTACTCAGAGTTCCTTCAAACTCTTAACGTTTACATAAACTCAGGTGACCTTAAGTAAAACATTCCTGTCAGCACCAGCCATCATGGTCCCTCATACAAACAGACTGATGTGAGTGACCTAATGCAAATACAGCCTTGCCTCCCTTGCACTTGGATCACATCAGAAGAGACTCTGCCAAGCTCCTTTCCTTAAGCAGGAGTCTAGATCATTACTGTGATTATCACCATCTACCGCAGTTGTCTGGTTTCAGCTTTCCAACAGCAATGCATTTCAGCAAAATCATTAGCAAGGTAGAGTCACAGCTTTGCAGGAAGAACCTGCAAGTGCTGAAGTAAATTTTCACTGCAACCAGCTGTCAGTGATGTTGCATAAAGTTATCATGACAGTGAAAATGTAATAAAATTAATCCATCCAGAAGGTCCATGAAAGGCACCCAGAATCACAGCTGTTTGAGGCAGGAATGGGAGGGCCTGGATTTGTACAATAGTGAAGGGACTCTAGTTCTCCAACTAGAAAAATGGCTATATTGTGTGGAGCAGGACATGGACTGTTATATCTGTCATTATCCTAATTCAATAACTGAAAAACTCTCTATGAGATCCGCAGTAAGGCAGCAGTAATTATTCCAGCAGAGCCCAACAAGGTCACCAGAAGACCTGGGTGAAAGCCAGAAGATGTACTCTACTCTCCCACTTCTTAACTCTACAGAGTTGCTGTATTTTCTAAACATCTGGGGTTTGTGCAGATGTCTTCTACTGTGTGTACTTTAAAATAACAAAATGGAAAAAATCCTCAAACCACAGTGTTGCATTATTTTTATATACCACCAGAAAAGAGCTAGACTGTCACTCTCATGCTTACTCTCTGTTGTCTTTGGACATATAACCTTCTGCTGGAAAAATAATAAACTATTTCTTTAGTTTTGAAGGGAAAGCAGTTTCAGATCTTTCCCCTTTCATTTCCTGTCCAAACACTGTTATGTGATACATGAAAATCAGAGAACTATTTCATATAAAAAATGCAACAATGAAACCACCTTTCCTGTGTAGGTTCAAAGCCACTCTATCCCTGAATGTATCGTGAGCAAAGTATACTAAACACTTCACGTATGGCTTGCTTCTACAAATAGAGCTATCATAACTGCACTTTTCTTAGCTATCAATCATCCACTCATCAAATGGAAACTGAGTATTTCAGCAGATTTAACATTTTACAAAGCTGCAGCAAGACAAAACACATTCTAAAAGGCGTGTACGCACCTTGTTTTACACCAGACAATGAATAGACTCTTTACGGTTTTAACTTTTTTTTTGCAATCCCTATAGTACAAAACAAACTGGAATCTGTTAGATTTACTTACTTGTCTAAGTACCGCATTCATAACACACTAATTAATTAGCTGCTCTTAACAGACATTTTTGTTTTAAACAAACACAAATGGAGACATCTTTGCCTCCCTGAAGCCAATGAAGAAACAGAGAGCAACTCAAGCAAATTTGAAAATTTTCTCATTACTTTCCATGGCATCCTGACCTTCAGTCTCAGAGAACGTGATTTCACCAAGCACAGAAGCGACTCACTGACCTTCCCACCACCACCAAATGGGAACTCTTGCTCTTCCTGCTGCTGACACAAACCCCTGGCTCTGAGTCCCCCCAGCACTTGGACTGCAGCTTGCTGATTCAAATGACTGACCCAGCAGAAACTATCCAATTTTAGTTTGACACTGCAACATCTTCCCCTCTTCATCAGTTTTCTGTTGTTTCAGTGAACCAGTGTGTGCTCAGAACTATGTAAGTGCTGAAACAGAGCAATGGAATAGGCAGGAATGGGTGGCTGGAAAAAGGCAGAGACAGCGTGGCATCTCCTGTTTCAACAGTAACCATCTGACAGTTCAGTTCAGTCTCTTGGAATCAGAGCCACAAGTTGAGTTAGTGTGTCAGCAAACAACTGATGGGTAAGACTCATCCAATAACTCATTTTTATTTTTGCAGATTTATGTCGTCTTAACGCACTGCAAAGACTTGCAGTACCATGTTTCGCTTTTCTTCCTTGTGTATGAAGTGCTGGGGCCTGAATTGTGGGCCCCAAGTTGGAGCTGACCTCTGAATGAGTCACAACCTTGCAGAATGGTTTGTTTTTCCTATTGGCTTCATGTTCCAGAGGCAGAAACTGCCTCAACTGCGTCTCTGCCCTCACTCTCAGGTGGTTGTGGTTGGGGTGGTGGGCGAGGCCAGGATTTTATTAACCAGGAGCTGATCAGTTGGAAAAGCTTCCTGTTGGGTATGGCTTCTGTTGGGGGTGGTTGCACCTCACTGAGTTCTCTCAGTGGCGTCCTTCTATGTGAAGGGCCACTGAGGGAGCCATCTCTGTCCATTGTGTCCAGCAGGCGATGCTGGCACCACAGTGCGCAGTGGAGGAGCTGGGCCCACAGGAACCTATGGCAGGATTGTTTGAAAAAAGATTTCTGAGGGGATGTTGCTGGGTTCAGTGTTGGCCTGTGTGATCAGGCAACTGATGGAAGCATAAAATGATGATGCACATCATTTGATGAACAGGCACAACAGTGTAAGAGTTAATGCTACATTCAGATGATACTACCGAGTCATTAGCATTATCTGACTTGTAATTACACTTCTGTCGTGAGTACTCGATAGGATAACTACGTGTTGTCATGACTTGAACTGCTTATATTTATTCTTTCAGGTGTACATCCCTTCCTTTCACTGCTGAAATTATGCAAACTATCGACACAGCACTGCAAACAGTTATTCACAGAAGTGGTCATATGTGCCTTGTTAAAGCAAAATAGCATCTGACCCTGGAGCTTGCTGCTCCCTCCAAGCCAGAGCTGGACTGTTCACACTCAATGGCAGCTCTTTGTTGTGCTGCAGGTACCTAACCATGGTTCAGCCTGCTGCCAATAAAGAGCTCACACAGTATCGGTGAGGGCTTCCCTCCATCCATGTCACAGCTGCACTGAAGCTGGGCTCTCATCCTTGGGTCATGTGGATCTGGACCCAAGCCACAATTCACGGACAGACTTCCTGGCTTGCCCTCAGACCTGCCCCACCACCAAGTACTGGTCTGGGATCCTGGCTGACTATCTATTCTGGCACTGTACCTGCCCTGCGCATCACTCTTGGGTGCAGTGGGACTGGGCTGCTGTTAGGTGGTCTCTGCACCAGTCACATGTGCTGTGACCCTCAGTCCCAGCTCCCTATTCTGCAGAGAGCTGCTGGCCCTCGCTGCTCCCTAGCAGAAACATGCACCCCACGCATTTCTCTAGGAAGCTCCCAACCTGCTGGGGAGCCTGATAAATCTCTCACATAAAAGTCATAACAGGTCTTATTTTGCTCTCGGAGACAATGTAATTAGACTTTCTCTCAGCAGGCGTTCCAAGCACTTGACTCCAATGGGCTTCCATCTGAATTATGCCAGTATCACTGTGGAGCAGGAGGGAGCTCACCTGTCCTCCCACTGTTTTTCCATTATACAGGCTGACAGATTTCAAAATCTCCTTCTGCGAACTGATGCATCCTTGGGTATCTCAAGGCACCCTGAAAGTACAGCCATCAAAGCAGCTTGAACAGGCATTCGCACACAGATGAGGAAATACTGTCAACGTTGGTATCGGCACTGAACTGTACAGGTTTCAAACCACTGACTCCTTCCAGTAGATATCTTGATTCTCTACTGGAGACACAGTTTATGACCACTAAACCAGAATGCACTTTATCTATTTTTCTAGACTCTCAGAATAAATCATAGATTTGTAAAAGAAACACAATCCTCAGGCTTCTAGTGTTCCCTGGCAAAGCAAAGGAAGAACTCT
This sequence comes from Eurystomus gularis, assembly GCA_013400335.1. Classification (NCBI taxonomy): domain Eukaryota; kingdom Metazoa; phylum Chordata; class Aves; order Coraciiformes; family Coraciidae; genus Eurystomus; species Eurystomus gularis. The sequence continues at coordinate 53,310 of VZZY01016937.1, forward strand.
GTGAGCCATAATGGTTTTTATTTTCTCTTTCTAACTTCTACTGATGTTACCTGGCAGCCCCTCAAACTCTGTATGAGGCTATGGCTACAGCCTGAGAAGTCACACAGTCTGGCACAATGCTAAACACTGCCGGGACAGCTATGCTCGTACGTATGTCACCACCAAGTCACATCCATTGTTCTTCCCAAGTCTATTGCCATGCAAGAACCTAATAAACACTTCAGATCACGTGGAAGAAAAAAAACATACTTTGCATCATTTGAATCAAAATATGTATTTTTACATAACCTGATTTCTTGAGGGAAGACAGATACGCTAACTTCAGAACAAAAATTAAGGGATGTGGCTGTATGACCTGTAGTCCTGCCCCATAAACCTAACGCCTAGGCTTGCTAAGAAGTGTCTGTTATACTCACCAAACAGAAACCAGACAAGACCAGAGTGCTTGCGTCTATGTCACAAAGACAGCATGCACAACACACACTGCACCCAGAGGGACCTTGCTCGCCCTCCAAAGACATCACGGACATTGCCCCCATCCTTTATAGTTTCTCTGCAAACATCCACAGGTTGATTAGTAAATGCACTAATTATTAGTGATTAGTGTTACTAGACAACAGCAAGTCCTTTTCTTAAAAGGTTTACACAAGGGTAATAGGGAGATACAGCCTCTTTGTATGCAGAGCAAGTATCCTGACATTACAGTCTGAGAAAGACTTCAGAGACTCTGATACAGAATTTACTGGAAAAAGTATATGGAAGTCAAAGAGCGCTACAGCATGTTTCGGGATCTCTTTATTTTTAAAAAGGGCTTTTCTTTTCCTCTTGTTAAAAACACAAATACAGCCTGGAATCTAAGGTCTAGCTATGCTTTTTCTGCTTTCAAAAAACCACTGCTGATTTTTTATTTTTCCTAGCAATAATTTGTGCTTGTACTTAGGTGGTTAAACCTGGGCATTTGAAATTCATCCTCTACTGGAACCCTCAGAAGTACTGAACACTGGCAACATTTCTCCAGGGGAACAGTTTTGCACTGAAGAACTGCAGTTCTTTGAAAACAAAAATTTTCACACAAATGTATCAATTGAAAATTATAATTTGAAAGTACTGAAGCACTGAGTTCTAATGCTATATGAATAATTTCCAAATTTTTAGAAAGGATTTTTTTTTTTAGATGTAGAAATTCCTGGATTTCAGCTCTTGAGCCATAGATGTGTGCTGACATTGTTACAACAGTAAGTGTAAACATGATTTTTCTGAGGCAGGTACAGAAAACACACTTTCCTCTCCTGATGCAAACTGCTGAAAGGCTTTCTATTAACAGCATTGCTAAGTATTAAATATTTTGTAAGACTTACTGAGTCTCTGTGGTAGAAATACAGACTTTCCTGTCATCCTGAGTGCTTTTCTGAACTTCAGAGATGTCAGTGTAATAATTAAACACTTGCTAGAAAGAAACAGCTCTTTAAAGATCTGTGGAAACAAATCCACAAAGTCTGCATATCACCCAAATACTGTTGCAGCAGTAATAGCTGGTTTTTATACACATACTTTGTTAAAAATATAATTCATATTGATTTGTTTGTAGAGCAGTATTCTGTTTGGGTCCACACTGCTAAAATATAAAGTTTAATAAAGCATCTCTGTGCTTGCTATAAAGGAATTTATTTGGTAACGTGAATGTATTTTTTTTCCACTGGAGAAATAAATAATATAGTTTATTTAAAATGAAAAAGTATATAGGAACAGAGACTGGTGCTCTCTTGTCAGAATCCCAACACCTCTGACACCTGATTTCACAGACATTACTAAATACACAGTATTGCTCCTGCACCAAATAATTTTGATCCAGGGCTGTGGACCTAAAATTGCCTTTAATTGTGCACATACTTCAACAGTGAGCAGCCACTTGCAATTGCAGAACTGTAACTAAAGCTGTGGAAGTTTTCTGTGAATTTTCAGTGGCACAGCCTGAAAAACGGGAATTATCTTTTCTCCGAAAAACAAGTAAAGGTTACAGCCACCCTGCTGACAGCATCTATCCAGATCTCAGTGTTGCCACAAATTGTTTTGGCTCTTTGGTAATATAGAACAATGTCTTACAAATTGTAAATTAGGTTGTGCTACAGCTGGATAAGACTTGATTAATGTGCTAGTAAATAATTTACATTTTATTCACAAAAGACTCCATCGTGAGAAATGGTGCCACCTACATGGTTCCTTTTGATGTCTGCAGCAAGTTGGGATCAGAACCTGCAGAGATCCATTCAAAATGGCAGACAACATTGTTTTTCTCATTCCGGTAACTTTGTTTTTGTTTGATCTTTGGGAGTTGAGTAATTAAGGACAGATTTAGGACCACAGGAGAAAACACAGTTTTCTCCCACCTCATCAACGTAATAGAAGCATCAAATTAAACCTACATGTGGATGGTATCCCATTGAAAACTTTAAGAAATCAATAATGTTCTTTGCTCTATTAGCACTTAGTCACTTCCATTTCTTTAAGAATATCCATTGTGCAGCTATTCTAGGACTCTATAGTAGCACTGTTTGGTACAACCTTGCTACAGCTGTCACTAGAGACTGAATTTTGGAAAAACAACAACATCCCTGCATTATTAATTGTTCCTTTTAAATCCTAAATGATAACCATGCCATTTACATGCATGTTAATAAGGGTTATGGTTTAGTTCAAACAGACCTTGACTTAAGCCATCCAGGCAGGACACTTGCTTAGTATCTAGATTTTCCACTGGATCTCCTCTAGAAACTTCTCCAAAAGATGTCTGCCTTTCAAAAATATTGTTGTTATTGTTAACCTGGCTCCCGTTTTGCTTCATTAGCCTGAAAACTTCTGCTTCCAAATCACGTATCTGAAAGAAATACGACACAATGTTACCCATAACACACATACACATCTATTAGATTAATTTTTTTTTTCCAGAATATCAGACAGAATTGTCTCATTCTTCAAATATGAAAGTAAATTCTACTCACACGAGCTTGTAAGCCCTGAACCTCTGCAAGGTGTGCTTTCTCCAAATCTTCTATTTTCTTTCGTTCAGCTTCCTGGCGTTTGATGAAGTCAAGTTCTCTTAGGGAAAAAAAGAGATGTATTTGCTGTCATCAGAGCAATCATATTCAAACAGAAAACAGAATGTTCTGATGTATCTTAAGTTACGCAACAGAAAAATCTGTCCTTAACAAATAATTTATCACCAACCTAGTAAGAAGTATGAAACTACAGTAAGACAAAATCCTAAACAATTACTTAGACTAAGTGAATAGGCCAGGTGAAGACATAAAAATAATAAGAGGAATTTCTCTAAAAAAAAAGAAATCTCCATCACTCTAGTTGATAATCAAAAGGGTCGTATCAAACTGCTTTTTGCATGATCTGTATTTACAATGAAAACAATGTTAGTTTAGTTTAGGCTGTGTTCTGTTGTAGGAAATGGAGCAAAATCTGTTTTAGAGTATGACTGCACTCCTCCACAGAAAGGACTTCTGTAAGTTTCCAGGTACAAATCTAATTTTCTAGTAAGCTCAAAGGAAATCTGTCAGAAGTTTGAGATAGTTAAAAACAACTGACAAGATCTTTTACTAATATAAAGCAGAATAACAACAGAAAGGCTACCCAAGCTCATTCTAGCTATTTTTCCTATTTTTTTTTAATTTGAAAATCTAAGACGTTTGTGATAGAAAGCACACAAGATGCCAGCTAGTTCTGTAACAGTCACAAAATCTCAACATGGGTAATGATATTTTGACTATCTAAAACTTTTTTTAATGGGACAGGATATTCACTTCTGCAGTCCCAGCTGCCACTTGACATTGCTGTACGTTTTTGAGTTTTCTTCTTTAAATGCGTATATTTCACCAGAAAAAGAAAAAATTGCTGAAAAAAAAATAAATTGAGGGGAATGGAAGCTGTCATATAAATGTAAGATGTTATTATTCTTGCTAGCCATCAGGGAGAGGGGACCCCATGAAACAGAGGGAGGCAGGTAATCACCAGTGAGCTCAACTCAGCTCAAACATTCTTGGCATCTATGAGAAGAAGAAAAATAAAATGTAAAATGTAATAAAACAATTTTCTTTTTGATGTTACACTACTACAAAGCAGGAATGAATCCAGCTGACACAATACCAATATAAATTGCTGCAAACCTTGCAAATCAAATGTTTTACTATGATTACTCTTGTTTTTTTGCAATCACATTGAGTTATCCAGTAATTCTGAAACATTCTACCCTGGAATACTACAGACTAAGTGAAGTGTTTATTTAGTTATAGTATTATTTCTCAAAAATACTAAACTAATTCTTGAACATGACTAGCACTTTTCCATAATAAAAAGCCCATGTTTTTCATGGGAACAAAAGTGAAAAATAGTGTTTATCTTACAGATGTTTAATAGTGGGTTTCATATTTCAAAATATATCACATATATGTTTCCTATCTGGCCACTAAGTCATTTGCTGTGCCTGGTGTAACTGCTTACTTTTGCTGAAAATCCTTGATTAATTTCTTTGCCTTGTTATATTTCTTCTCCAGAGTCTGATACTGGCTTTGCGTCTCCTTGAGGTGCTCATTCACCGTGTGACACAGGGTTTGTGCCTCAATCCAATAACTCTCTAATTTCATCATCCTTTCCTTATTCTCCTCAATGTTCTGCTGGAGTTGGGTCTTCTCCAATTCCCACCTCACCTTCTCATTCTCAGCAGCCTGCAGCTGAACAGGAGCGGAGATGCAGTCAGTAAAAAGCTGCGAAGTGCAGCCTAATAGTCTAGGACTAATTAAAACAATATGAATCGTGAAAATGAGTGAATTAATAACTATGATAGTAATATGCCAGCAGTGAAAAAAGCATTCCAGGACAGAGAAAACAGGCTGATACATACATTATTCTTCCTCATAAAACAAAGTAGCACCTTTGCTCTGTGCTCCGGAGCAGCCTCTATGCTGCTCTGGGTTATATTAACACACTTTAAAAATGCCAGTAGTGGAGTATTCAGGCAAACTGCAGGGTTAATTAGTCAGCACTGGGGATGCATTTTGCTCTATGCACGTGGCTCAGGCATTAAAAAAGCATTTGTACACTCGTAAAATTATGAAATTTCTTACTTTGGGGAGGAATCTGATTTCCAATTTCTGTATTTGATTTAAGAACAATTTAGAAAGCAATAGAAAAAAAGCCAATTGCATCTAATCTATCTGGTTTTTTTACCCATATTAGAAATTCTATTGAATTCTTACAACGTCTGTTTTCATGTTATAATCTTGCTTTACCTAGAAAGCCAAACAAAAGATGTTGGAGCACAATTCAAAATTTATCATTGGGTTGTAACCTAGAATCTTTTTTCATTTAAGCAAGCACTGAATTTTGCATCCAGTACTGAAACTGTGCCAGAACTATTACAAGGACAAAGAGAACCTGTTATATTACTCTTGTTTTCTTTAAACCTGCTTACCGAGTTCTAAGGAGTTAATATGAAAAGGCAAATATGCCCTTGGTGTTGAAGATTTCTCGTGCTAATTCTGCCAAACATATCAGCACCGCTTAACTCTATGACCAGCGCAGTTTCACTGCTGTTTCCACTATTTGGCACCACTGAAGCCCAATGACTTTTTCCAAGTGACCTCAAAGAAGTCTTAATTTTACTGCTGTGTTTATAGTAAATGTTAGCTCCTTTGCTTTTTTTTTGGTGAGTTTTTTTTGTGTTAGGCTTCTTGCTACCCAGTTGAAGCTAGCTGCAGGTTTCAACGTGTACTGGATAATGGTAGGTTTGTTTAGCAGCTTGTATACTTTAGCTTCCAGAATTTACAGAAAACAAAAAATGCCTGAACGTCCCTGTTTACTTATTAAGACCATTTAATTTGCTCTAGGCAGTTCTGCTAGCATCATGGCTGCTATAAACACAAAGAAAATAACTTGGTTGCAGTTTTATTAGTAATATACCTAAGATAGCCACATTTTCTCCATCTCTGTTGAAAATTTCTAGGTAAAGAAGTCTGAGACAAAAAGGCAAATTAACCCTAATCTTGCAAATGGATTTGCACAGACAAATGTTTACACCCATGCATCGCTGCCATCAAGTCAGTGGGGCTCAGCACAATCCCAATGGATTGATTGTGTGTCTCCGACTGCTGAACTGGAACTGGAAAGCAGAGGCAGATTTCCGACTTTCTAAACTGAAACAGTATGATAGAAATTGCCCTTACAGAGAATAGTTGCACTTTGAACTTGTTTTTAACAATAATCTACGAAGATTTAATAAACATTATGCAAAGTACATGGTAAGTGCAAATATCACTAGAAAGAAATAATAATCTCAAATCTTTTTCTGAAGTACAGTTTTCTCTTTCTCTTCTTATTTCCTTTATAATGAGCTCAAACTCGAAGAGAAGGTTGTCATTATAAAACCTGGTATTATTCAATAGCTGAATTATCAGTTCACTTCCCATAAAGGTTATCCTAGCACAAAAAATACAATTTGTTTTTCTTGCTATAGCAAATTCAATCTAATAACTAGCAACTGATTATGAGATAATGTTTTCTGTTAAATTAATAAGCTTTTTCCTTTCTAGAGTATTTTTGAAAGAGAACTGCAACAATATGAAACAGCACATCTTCTTTTGTATATAAACAGTAATTTCTATTAAATACCTTCAAATAAATTACAATTTTAAAAAAAAAATCAAAAAAGGGAACTAGCATAAATAGGATACTTTAACATCACTGGTAAATAAAGATCCTACTTAGATTTGAATATTGAACCCAAATATAGTTTTAAAACCTGAGAAAATGCATTAGAATTGTAAAGCTAGAAATCTGCCATTTAGTCATTATGATACCCCTTAAGATGTATGTTTAATCAAAGCTACAGAAGTTGGCAGTTTCTCTTAATAGCAGCACTTAAGATTTTACTTGAAACTTTGAATAGAGAATATACCTCAAGAAAAGATTTAGCTGAGCCACTGTGCTTCTTAATCAGCCTTTAATAAAGATGTTGACTTCTCCACCCACATAAAGATACATGTCTTCAGATCTGATGTTGCATGAGAGGATAAAACCAGCATATATTAACTGTATATTGATTCTTACCTTTGTCTTCAGCTTCTGAATCTCAGCTTCTGTAACTGCATGTTTGATTTGCAACTAAAATTGAAAATATAAAATAAACAAGTGAAGTCACAGAGAGTACTCCAGTATTTTTAAAGCCTGTGCTGCAAGTTGAATACCTTATTACATAGCAGAAGGCCTTGAAGAGTGCTGCAGTGCAGTAGATTGTAAATTAAAATGTCTAGCTTGCAAAATGACTCAGTCTGTGCAACCTAATTAAAGATAGGATGCTGTCTAACCACTCATAATTTCAAATCAGAACATCCAATCTGTTTAGCAAAACCAAATGTCTTATGCTTAAAAAAAAAAAAAGGATGTTATCCTGCTGGGCTTTGCTCTCCTCTGATCTGAACGTGAAATACGTCCCAGTGCTGCCAGAAAGTCCCACTGCACTGATTAATGCAGGCACGTTACAAAAAAGCAAATACGGAAATAAGTGATTCAACAACTCAAGAAATCAGGAAAACCTTGAGGGAACATTCCACACATTTATTTCATGCAAAATAAAGGTAAACTGATGCTATCCTTCGCCACCATTAGCTAGAGTTATTCTGCCCAAGCTAGCTCATCTGGTAGTTACACGGGGAAACTGTAAAAAACAGGAAACGGCACTCAAGCACACAGAACGATTGCAAGTAGATTAACAGTCAAGGCAGCGTGCTAAAGGTTGTAGTTACATTACCAAGCAGCATGCCACAATAACAGCAAAAGGGTCAGTGCTGAGGATCTGGCATCCACCTGCACACTTTACGGGGGGTTTCTTTTGGACCAGTCTACATTAGTCTGAGCCTGCTGAGTGAATACTCATTAGCTCTTGGGAGTGAATTAAGCAATGTCCTGAAATATCTTTAGTTTCACCTCAAATTTGCAGGCTCCAAGAACACACTGAAGTATGACTTGAAGGACAGCTTCAATAGCATAACCCTAATCCAAATGGAAATGTTTATGCACATACAGCCAATACTGGTCTGCACCTGAATTCCTGCTGCTTTATTATTTAAAGCAAGCAGCACGGACAAACTTCTGAGAGGCCCCCAAACCTTCTATCTACAGCCCTGTTTAATCAGAATTGGTGACCTGTGTGTGCTGGGTAAGGAAGTGAGGGCAACGGCAAAACCTGAGTTACAGCCAGAGCTGGCATTGCACTGGAGATAAAGCCTCCGTCCATTATTTATGAATACCAGGAACAGTTACGGAAAAGCATGTTTTACATGGCGGTTACTTCTCTTACAAGACTAACGGAAGCCCTTGGGAATAGTTTATGTTGGGCAAATGGAGTACGTGAGGGAGCTGTACTGAACCAGGAATTATCGTCTCTGGTGAAGTAATGGCTACTGTCCTGAAGACCAGGCTGTTAGTACAAATAATTCAAAAGGGAAGTTGTTCTGGAGGAGAGGAGTAATTTTCAAAGTAACAGGAGCCACCACAGAGCTGGTCAGTACAATTATCTTTGAGAAAGGTCAAACTGCCTTTGAAATTCTCTGCTCATGGAGCCTCCTGAATGCACTTCTTGTGGCATAGGAAATCCACGCTCTCAGATGCAGTTGGGTTTTGCAAATCAGCCTTAACTGATCTAGTGAATAAACCTAGTCCTTTCTGGTGGAGAACTACTGAATGGAACGAAGAATTCCTTTATGCTGGAAGGAATAAAGGAGACACTGATGCAACCAGTGCCGCCTGAGCAACAGTTTAAGAATCTTCCATCCACCACACATTTCTTGGTCACTGTCAGCACAGGAGCTCGTAAGCACCTCTTGTCCCTAGGATCATCTGCTACTTACACTCACTTTTTGACTTTGCACTGAAAAGTGTAATGAATCTTCAAGTGCTCAGTGACAGCAGCTGTAAGATTTCATTTCAGATGAAACCAGTCACTGACTATAACAGCTTGCAGAAACACATAAAATATGGAGGCACACCAGGTGCGCTAGCAAGTGGGGCCAGACTGAACCTGCCCTGAGCACGCAGCTAACCTGTGGATCACAAGGGATTCCTGAGGAAGTGCTACACGAGAGCAGGCCTACTGGTCCAGGATGGAGGGATGCCAGTGTAGCTGGGAACAGGGCAGTCGGCAGCCCTGGAGCTGGTGTTAATGGCAAGAAGTGGCCAGTGATGCTACTCCACTTGTAATTATACATAGTAGTAGTAGTAGAGGAAACTAAGGAGATACTTTAATTAGCATTTGCAAGAGGTTACTTGCAATTTTGTTTTTGAGCTCACTCAGTCCCACCTCTGATCTATAATTTTCAGAAACTGAGAACTGTTTTTTCTCATCATTCCATTTCTGTTAGTAGTGAAAAATTACAAAAGAACCACCTCAAAATGTTATGGTAGTTTATAAAGCACCCAGGCCTTTGCTTAGTTCTGCTACCTCATTGTTTTGGAGTGAGATAAAATCAGGGGAAGGATGGATGAGCTAGATTTTGCCCTTTGCAGAGTTAATAATGAAATCAAAAAGCTAAGGCTCAAAGCCTTAGGCTACCTGCTTACAGTCCATTCCCATTTCTTCTAAAGCCCCACAAACCCATGAGCAGCACTTAAACAGCTTATTATTACATACAAACAAACTCAAAAACTTGCATAAATGACAATCTGCTCAGGTACAGATGGTTTTAACAGTTATTTTTATACTCTTTGTTATTAAGGTAAAAAATGAGTACTGAGCACCCAGTCAGATCATTGAATCAGTACATGGTCCAGTAGATCTCACTGAGGCAGAAGAAAAGACACCTTCCTGCTGAACAGACAAACGTGTAGCTGGACACTACCTTCTTCTTTTTTCAAAGAACTAATTGTGCTTGCAGAATAGATAAGAAATACTAACACATTTATAAGTTAGACTGGAAAACAGGCACGATCAACTGTTTGACAAGCAAATCTGGACTCCATAGTTAAAAATTTTTAAGGAAGTTTACTAATAGGTGAGCAGAAATACCTTATTCCACGTCCCATGTAATACCAGACAAATTATTGGCAGATACTATTTTGTATTTTTATGTTTTCTAAATCAATATGAATCTGTGAAGGCTTCATATTAACAACAGCATTTTCTCTTCAGAGATGTCTTGAAAAGGTGAACAATTTTCTTCAAAACAAGAGAACTTAATTAAGATATATAGAGAAAATTGATTGAATTAATCTAAGACTGCAAAAGGTGTAACAGGATGAAAAGCTAGTAAATGTTAAAATACCCAGAGTACACTAGGAAAGAAAGCACCCAATGGAATCTAATAATCTCTGTGACAATTTTTATAAAATTATATATATATTGCATATAATAACCCATTTTTCATATATTTAATTCAGACATGAAATATAATACCTAATTCTTACATAAGATGTCTCTTCTCCCTACATATCTTGTCTTTCTTCAATCATCACAGTCAAACTAAAGCTTCTAGCTCTTTCTCTCAAAGCAGTTAAGGAAAATCAGCCCCATTTGTCCTGTTTTAAAGCCAGGAAAACAAGACTTGCAGAAGTATAGTGATTTACCCAGGAATGCCCATCTCTCTTCTGACTTTCATTCCAAAAGCAAGGCATCTCAAATCAGACTGCTCTCAAAGTATGTGAGCACATTTTTCATTGCAAAGAGTGAATTCAACTAATTAGGTCAAACTATTATGCTTAAAGATTATGTCCAACCCACTTGTTTAATACTTTCATTAATCTCTGGAGTAAGAACAAGCAAGAACAGCTATTCTTTAAATACAATTCCAGAAAACACTGTGTGGGCTTGTGCAGCGTGATCGTGAACAAGTCCTCTAGTGTTGAAAGAATTCAGGGCAAATACCAAGAAAAATACATGTACTCACTCTGTAGCAGCCAACAGAATGCAGCTGTGTACTGTTAAATACAGCCAGCGAAACAAAAGTGGCATGCTCATAACAGCGTTAACTGCGTGGGTTAGTGAAAAATTGCTCAGGCTTCTGCAGGAGCATTTAATGTTTTCTTCTCAGGCTCTCATCTGCACTTAAACTGGAGGATCACAAAGTCCCTTCATTTGATCTCCTCCATGTCAGCATTTGGAGGCCACTACCTCACAGGTCTGCAAATAGCTTCAAATCAGTTCGGACATGCTCAAGTATGGCAATAGCCCAGGCTGATGGAAACTGTATTCAAGCATAGTTTTACAGGTAATTTACTCAAAGGTCAGTGTCTTGTCCATCACTGCATCCGTGCTTTGCACAGCCTTGGTATGCTGGCACAATCAGAACGGTAGCATCTTCCCACTGCTTTGAGGGAGTAACACTATATACGATTATACGATGTAAAGCATTAGAAAATGAATTAAACTGTTCTGCTAATTTGAATAAGAGCCTTGAATTTGAAATATGAAATGAGAAAAATTTTATTTAGGTAAAGTGAAAAACTCTGAGGAAAAAACAACGAATAACAGCAGGCATCCAAAGGCTGAAAAGGGTATCAGCAGAAAAAGGAACGAATGGTTGCACACTGATTGATTACTTTCCGTACATTGCTCTCGCTAGAGAGTAGCAACAACGTACATTTATAGAAGATAAACTATCTGGTTTGAGTGGAGGGAAGGGGACAGGACAAGGGAGGATGGATAAAAAGGGTCTCTGTATTTTAAAACTGCCTTCTGGTCCCAGGTTCTGCTGCTCAAATCTCCTATGAGGTTCTGGCTACTTTCACCCTTCCATCTTCCTGTATTTAAAAGAAAACTGTTGTTTATTGTCTTCACTCAGCCCATTACTGTGGGCTTAGATAAATCCAATTGTTTTACGTCTTTCTTTGCATCAGAATTCAGGAAAGCTCAGAAATACTCCACATCAAAAGCACAGCCTAAAGTACAGAAGAAATGTTTCTCAGTACTTCAATGTGGTTAAGTTACATGAATTCAATGACCCCAACAAACACCACTGATTCAAGCACCAGTTAGTATCAGTGGATGCTATACAAACACTTAACCACAGAGTTTGGTAAAACACCAGCTTGGAATATACTCCTGCTTCCCCAGTACAGCTTCTCCTGTCATTCTAAACACGTGGCCAAACATATGACACTGCTATACATTGATCATTTGCTGCAGAATGATATAGGATGAGCTCCACATGTCCCTTTTCACTTAAATTTAACATTTGCTGTTTGGTTTTCCTGAAATCTTAAAGAAAGGAAAAAAAAAACAGCATTCTGCAAGTAATGAATTAACTTGCCCTTTCTCTTCCTGGTCAAAAAATACAAACTAAGTGCTAAGGCAGAATAACTTCTGCGCTGAAAACTTAAATGATAAATTACCCTCCATCAATGTAACAGTCACCTCAAAGCTGATGCCAAAACAACTCTGAAGAACAGTTCTACTTCTTTTAAGCAGAACTTGTTGAGTCATTCAAAAGTTCCGAGTATACAAACAGCTAGAAATCAGCCCTGGCTTTTAAGAGAAAAAACATGCGCTGAGCAAGTATATAACTAGACATCTCATTCCAGGGACATATTTCTTGAGTATTTTCTGATCTACAACTTACCTCTTTGAACTTGTGAGCAAGCTTGCTGGTGTCCACATCACTGGGGGAGAACATGTCATCATTTTCAGGGAGATCGAACACTTCAATAGCCATGTCACCTCCTGGAAGGACAGGTCCCATGTCTTCATCTTCTTCATCTGTAGCATATTCCCCTGTCTTAATTTTACAGCATTTAAGAAATTCCAGTTATCCTCTTATTAGACTGAGACTGCTCCAAGAAAAATTAATCTACTGTGCAAACACAGCATAATGTATACAAAAATGTTTATCTTTTTCTTTAGCTATAATCCCAGTACTTATGAATTCTACCAGACCAAATACAACTCCACGGTAGTATTTCAGAACATTAAGACAGACAAGAAAACAGTGTCTTAAGCACTATGAATTTAGTACTTAAGCATTATTGGCTCTATATTTCAATGGTTTTCATCCTTTTCCAAGTGAAGCCTCTTGGAGATCGAGAAAGATCTCTCCAAATTTATCCCAGATTTAACAAAGAATCTTTTCCAAACAGAAATAAAAGCAGAACAGGACTGACAGGATCTTGATTAGTCTTTTGTAAGCCATCTGGAGGAAGTAATTCTCCGGTGATATTCCACATTCAATTTGAAAATCCATTGGTTTGTTCTTTATAGACAAATTAACAATAGAAAAGTCACACCCACACAGAAAGACAACAGCAGGAAAAACAAACTGTGTTAAGAGACAAGTCCAGAGGCTGAAGTAAGAGTTTACTGAATTTGCACCCTGAATAAGGATCTGCTTCTAGCTAGATTTAAACAGAAAACGCAGGTGTTTCTTGGGCTGATAAAGCGTGAGATGTGGAAAATTTGCTGATGAAACACAACTTTTAAAAATTGTAAGCTACAATCAGTATCTCATGATTAAACAAAATAAAACAATAATGTTGAAAAGAAAAAGCTTGCAATATTAAACCCCAAGTTGCCTAGACAATCTTTTGCACATAGACCTGTGCTCATCTCTCCCCAATCCTAAGGTGGAGTACAACTTCACTTGAGTGAGGCTCCCTCTGGAAGCTGGAGTATCTCCCTAAGGATCATGAATAGCCTCCTGCCTATGCAAATGACTATTCAAACACATTATAAAGCAAACACTTCCCTCAGGGCCACATCTGGATTTATAAAGCTTGGGACTCAACAAATACATGGAAAAGGAAGGGCGGGGGAAGGGTGCAGTCCTCCTCATGCTTTACAGTAAATTTTGACAGAACTACTCAAGTTTTTGTTCAAGAGCTTTCAGTTCCTGAGATGAAGGCACACAATAGTATTATCAGAAGCATATTCCCATTAGTGCTAGGATTATCTGCGAGTTCCATTTTTTGTCATAAGAACTTTTCGAAACAGCAAGTAAGAAATCAGGTGTCTGAACAACAGTTCAAATCTCAATGCCCTACCTTAATATAGTTTCTTGGCCGTTGTTTAGGCTTGGGTAAATCTCTCTCAGTTAAAAACCAGTGCATGGAAGCATGTTAAGTCTAGGTGCACAAGTACACACAGACAGAAAAGATATTCATATGCATCCAACAACAGGGATCATCATTTCTTGGATAAATAGCACACAGAATCATAAAATGTTTTGGATTGGAAGGGACCTTTAAAGATAACAAAAAATCATCATTCTCCTTTTTTAAAACCACAGAAGTTTTAAAAAACAGAGAAAGCCAAAACACCCAGAAGGCATAGCATGATTTGTTAAAATCTTCTGATATTAAAAGAACTATCAAAAAGAAGGTAAGTCACCAACACATTCAGCTCATCCATACTTTAAATGTCTCTGTTAATGTGAGCCACTTCTTAGGAGACCTATCTCTGTCTCTCTAAATAATTACATATTCTCCAATGAAATAAACAGCAACCATTTATTTTACATACTTTGCACGTACTATGACTATAAATTTCAGTAGTCTTCAACAAAAAAATTTAACAGTTGTTTTTGCTTCTTTTTTTCTTACTTAAAACAGAAGCAAAGAACACACAATACATGTCCCTGGAGTTTTCAGGCATGTTAGCATTACAGCTAACCTAAAAAACACCTGAAATTAAATTTAGCATTCTATTTGTCTATATTTCACATGCACACACAAAATCTTCTGTTATGCTACACTTGTTGTAACTTCTGTTTCTATTTTATTCCCCACGGCTCCTTGCAGTGACTGTCTAAACAGAAAGTGAGGCTGCTAAATCTCCTGGCTTTTTCCAGGAGCATGTAACACCACACATCATCAGGGTGGCGAGAAGCAGAACAACTAACTCTAAAATTCCACCAAGATTTCAATGAAATGAATTATTATGGGCACAAAATACTAACAGAATTAATGTACTGTCAATTTCACAGTCATTATTCCTGAAAAATCTGTAGGGTAATATACAACTATCATTTCTACATGAAAAAATCAACTTGGCAGGTTCATCAGCAGTACCAAGGAAATCTCTGAAGCTTGCAAAGAGGAGGTTCTCCTCCCCCTCTACTCTGCCCTAGTGAGGCCACATCCGGAGTACTGTGTCCGGTTGTGGGCTTCCCAGTTCAAGAGAGACAAAGACAAAGCCCAGTAAAGGGCTACAAAGTTGATTAGGGGACTAGAGCATCTTTTGTATGAGGAAAGGCTGAGACACCTGGGGCTCTTTAGGCTAGAGAAGACTGACAGGGGATCTTATCATTGCTGATCGATATATAAAGGTATGTGTCAAGAGGATGAGGCCAGACTATTTTCAGTGGTGCCCACTGATAGGACGAGGGTCAATGGGCACAAACTGGAACACAGGAAGTGCCACCCAAGCATAACGAGAAACTTCTTTGCTTTGAGAGTGACAGAGCAGTGGAACAGGGTGTCCAGACTGTTTGTGGAGTCTCCTCTGGAGACTTTCAAAACTTGCCTGGACACATTCCTGTGTAATCTGCTCTAGGTGAACCTGCTTTGGCAGCGGAATTGGACTAGATGATCTCCAGAAGTTCCTTCCAATCCCTAACATTCTGTGATTCTGTAAGGCAGAAATAGGATTGTTAACTACCAAACTCAAGCCTAATTTACGTAAAAAAACAGATGTGGCTCAGCTACACATGCATTTTAAAGGAATATATTAATTCAAGGCAAAATTCTAATTATATTTCCCAATTTTGGTAAAAGGATATCACAGATGAGCTTAGTTAAAACTCAATCATCCAAAGACTTAAACTAAAAAGAAGTACTTCCTATAAAAAGAAATCTTAACACATATGAAGGACTATGTTATAGTGGGGAAAAAATTAAAGAGCAGGCAATATTCTACTGTGTTTGAAGACATCAGGCAGCTTAAAATGAACACAAAGGAAAATCTTGCTTCACATAGTACTGAACAAGTATATGGGCACAGTCATTTTTGCTTCAATTAATGCAAAAAGATATCATCAAAGCAAAGCACTGCAGCTTGCTCAGGAAAATGAAACAGCAGGATGACACAAACACATTAACAGAACACAGAAATAAACAGGACTTTAGTTTTTCTCTTCAAATGAAAGGTATCCGATCTGATAATCACATGAAACACAAACTACAGGTTCAAAAGAACCAGTATGTGCTTGTAGAACATACATGTCATAAACTACATGAAACATACTTTCCCTGAAGAAATCACCTCTGCTGACTTTAGTTTCATGTGAACCTAAGAAAGGTTGTTCAGACCCTGTGCCACTAAGCTAGAATGGGAATTTCAGTGTTTTACAAGAAGCAGCAAGGCACAGACAAGTTATTTTACTTCAAAATAGCAAAGCCTTTAAGGTAACAGTTGTTATTGTAGTTGCCTGAGGTTCCTTGCAATACCTTTTATTTTCTTAGCTGACAACAACAGTAATACTGTTTTACTCAATAGTAAACGAAAAGTTGCATGCTCTTGAAGGAAAATCTCAGACTCTTCTGTCGGTGTTGTTGAGCAAAATTCATCCATGTAAGAGACCTATTTCTCATTTCAGTAGCATCTAGGGCTTAAGCCCATCCATAGCAACAGCTTCTGGTATTAGTCATTTAATTTTGCTATATGGTGGAACAGGTAATAGCATGAAATTATCTTTATAAACATGAACTGCAATTTCCCATTCTAAAAGGGAAAATGTGTTACTCCCATTGTTTAATTGCCTTGTAAATTTTTGAAATAGGCCTAATGCTCCCAAGCAGAAGGAGCAGCAGCGCCAGCCAGGATAATGCACAGACCTTCCCTACATCACTGTAACAAAGCTCTGCATCAAGCTAAAGCTTTTGTTTGTGCTAAGACTCTCCCACAATCAGGCAATGCTGTTTGAAGAATTACAAAAACAACTCAAGTCCACCTCTTCATTTGATTTTTTTGATGGCTTATACTTAATTCTTTCAGAAAAGAAAGGAGAAATATGGTATAGTATCAATCATTGCTTTTACGGGTGTGCTTCATATTAATGATGATGGAAAAACTGTATTCTCTGAATGATCTCATTTAACAAATGTATTATTTGGGTGTTAGACACTCGAGCACATTGCAACATTTTTCTTTTTGTGTGTGTCAAGATTTTCTTCAATGGTGGTTCTAATTGCTTTGTTGTCAGAACATCTGGATAAATGAGAATTTAAAATGAAAGAATATTCAAATGATTATTAGTGATATTAAAATAGCACTATTACAATTAGTAATATTAAAACACCACTTGCATAAAACTACTTGTCTGTGGCCATAGAGTGAACAGAGTTCTGCAAAATGTTATTGATTTCACATGCTGCATCACCCTACGCAGCCTTCAGGGGAACAGATCATATGCTTTATGTGACTTTTGCCATTCACTGTAGAACACGAAGAAGATAATACCATGTTCAAATCAAAATGCCAAGACATGGTAGAATTTGACTAAAATGTGCACAGAACACCGTGTTAACATAGGGAAGTCAAAAGGTTTCAGTCAGGATACAGATTCAGGTCGTACTTAACACACTAAGTAGGAAATACAAAGACTGTGCCTACTTCGAAGCCTTTGAATTTTGTTTTCTGACAGGATACAAAAAATTAAAAGGATGTGGGATTTTAGGAAGGTAGACGAACTGGTGATGAGTAAACTGCAGCAGACTATTCAGAGACAGCACCTCAAGCAAAATACTCTCCCAGCTTTACTGTAGTTAGCACAGGCTCCATCAGGAAATGCCAACACTGCCTACCCTAAGTAGTACTTGAGAAATAACTGACGCTGCTGGCTGGGCTTGGCTTGTGGGAGCTTAACGCCAAATTGTGAGCTGCTGTACATTTATCCTGCTTGTCTTTGCATGGACCCAATTGTGAGCACCCCTCTTCCTTTAGTGCTTGCAAAAGGTTCCCCTGTTTCCATGCAAAGACTTATATGCATGAGCATCTGAAAGCATCCTGCAACCCTGTGAAAACCTGCATGCAGCCCACGATAACAGCAGATTCTGAAGTGCAGGGATGCAGAGCTTTTATACAGTAAGTGATGTTTCTTTCAGGATTACTTGTACAGTAAATGAAGTAAATTACGCACCTTTTGGAAACACTGTGTGTATTAGTGTGAATCTTCCCTAACAAGTAACTGTCATGTAACCATAGCAGGCTAACAAGTGTCTAATTTAGCATCTGACTCAAGTCCAGAGCACATTAGCTGGCAGAAATCAAAATTGTCTCAATAATGGTGCTATTGTAAAGAATTTGGATCCTTCTAAAATAGCTAGATGTGGCCTGGGCTATGATGAAGGCTGTCCTAAGTTTCAAAACAGAGGAAATCCAGCCAGCTGGTGGCACAGCAAGATTAAACACAAGGACTTGCACATGAGTGGCACACGCTCCCTTCCTGTGATCTGACCAGCTCTTCGAAGCACAGGCATGTGCAGTAACTCCAGGACTCGAACACAGATCACTGATTTCCTGCTCCGGAAACCTGATATGTTATTGCTGTCTTTGTAGCAAAGCCTCTGAGGCTCAGAATTTGACAGTCTCAGTAGAGGGCTGGATAAAGATCATTTTCTTGTTTATTTAGGTAGCACTGTAGCTACAGATCCATGTACCATATTTTAAGAACTCTATGAAAATGGATAGGACAGTTTGAGAGCTCTCTGAGCAACTCCTGTATAATTCTGTGCTGTCTTGGCATGAAATTCCTTGCACTGGCAATGCAAATATTCCTGAACTTCATGCTGTCAGAATCACTATCCCTTTGAGTAAATGGACTCAAAAGGGTAGGGTTTATTTTGTGTATTTGTGGATAACAATTAAGATAGCATAAATTGAGGCTTTCTCGCCCAAAAGATGCCCTGCTTACCAGAGCCAAAGAATGCAGGGCCAGCAGTGGTGTCTGGCACATAGCAACGTAAACCCAGCCACATTTGCCCTCACAGAGCAAGATGAGCTCAAAGTAGTGTTCATATTTGACAGTAAGTAGAGCAGAAGTGCTTGCGGTGACCAAAAATATATTTGAACTGTGTCTAATGTGCATTAGATCACAGCTTCCATGGTGTCAATTGCCTGGGAATGGTGCAAGTTATGTGAGTTTACTTGGACAGTACAGTCAAGTGAAAAGAGAAAAAAAAAATACTCAGGATTGCTGCAGGTTCCCAATAAAATCTACTTCTGATAAGTCTGCTAATTAAGAAAGGGAACATATGTCATTGCTTACGTTAGTAACTACACCCTACCCATCTATTCTAAGGTTTACCGTCCCACTCCCAAATAGATATATGCCATCAAGTAAGAAATGGGTAAGATCCTCAATAGTCCCAATCTAGTTTTTGAGAACTGAAGTACTGCATTTGTTCTGAACCTTAATCCCTTCTACCTTCTAAAGAGATCTTTGATGATACTCCAGATCTCCTCTAGTAGATGTCTCTTCCTTTCTTCTTCCTCCTTTCCTCACATCCTACATAAAAGTCCACTTTGCACTGCAAACACTAATGGCCTAAAAGTATGTCATGGTCACAGAAGTGGTCATCATCCTCAATGTGATACTATGACTAGAAAAGATGCTTTTAACTCTGTTATTTACTTGCCCTATCTTATTTTCCCTCCATCATTCAAAGGTACTACCAATAGAAAAAACTTCGTGCATTTAGTATTTTTTGCATTAAAAATTTATGCAGTGAACAGGACTTAAGAGTTTGTAACCACTGAATTGCAAGGACAACAACACACTTCACAAAAAGTATCTGATACCTACTCACCCCTGTTCTCTTTCACTATTGTGCTGAGAAACACTGGCACGGTTATCAGTACAAGTGTCACTGTCAGTATCAGCATAGCAATCCCTACCAAAGGCTGAGGTACTACCAGGATCAGTACTGATCGATATGGTTTTAACAACCTTTTCCTTATTGCCAGGTCTTGAGTTACGACATCTGTGTGGTGCGTGAAGGTAAGCAACACAAACCTTTGAGATTTTTTGCAGGTGGATGTGTCCTCTAGGTAAAAGGTGTAATGCATCAATTACTCACATATATCTGTCTTTAGTCACACATTCCAACATGTGGATTTGAACATCAAGCATTTAGGCCACACCTCTCCTGCCAATATGAAAGCTATGACTATGTTTGCCATAAAATGGTATCACAGGTCTTCAAACCCTGATGTCTACAGCATGCTGTGATGAGTTATGAGAAGTCTCTTGTTCCAAAGGCTAGAGGGACTTGTCTCCTCTTTGGTTTTGAGGAGATGATAGAATTCCTTTAAGAAATTAGAAAAGATCTTGAATTTTAATTCTAGATTAAACAGAAGTTAGACTTGTTGTTTCTATAGTTTGAGGAGGGAACAGAGAGGATATGGATTCTCTAGCCTTCATGGTCTCACACAGGCACACATACATATGCACCTCCAATACTGATGAGTACCACTGTTATTTATATGAGTTCAATATGCACCTATGACAGGATTAATTCTAAAATATACTACAATATTTTTAACATAAGAGAAAATTAAATAAGTGAAAGCATCACTGGAGCTATAGGATTTTTACTTAGTCTTCTGAGACACTTCTGATTGTTCTGACCTATTGCTACTTCAATGGTGTGTTTCAAAATCCAAGTGTATCTTGACTTTGTCTCTGAGTATTTTTTCCTCTATTTCACTTAAGCCTTGTCTCTGAGAAAGAAAAACTAAACTGAAATAAATGCATAGCATGAATAGTCTTTAAGCTTTGTCTCAACGTACTGAGAAAGAAAAACTAAACTGAAATAAACGCACAGCACGAATAGTCTATCTCCCCTTCTCTATCGCCTCCTTCCACAAATAAAATAAAAAATCTGGCCTAGGACGAAAACAAACTAATACATGGAATCTGGCATTTCAAATAATATTATTCAAGATAATGTGAAATGAAGGTGGTATGCTTGGGCTACGTGGAAGCTGTTACAACTGCCTTTTACCTTAACCCAGAAGCTGATTTACAGAGTAACACAGTCATTAGTCTCTGACAAAGCTCTCTCATTAATCTTTCCAAGTATCTTGGCACTTAGGCATATTAGGAATTTTAAGAGAACAGAAAGAAACTACAGAAAATTTACTATGAAGTTGATAGTTTCAAAATCTTCGTACTGGGACATCAAGCAATAATTGTGTACATCAAAACATGCTTCAGACAAAATAGATTAATTCTCTGTCCTGTGGAATATTTGTTCACACAGAAACAAAAAGAAGTGTGTGGAAGGAGGAATCTTACCTGGAATTTTCTGAAAATTTATGTTCTGAGTTAAGAAGAATATCAATTCTTTCAGGAAAAAAAAAAAAAGGTCTAAAACTTCCTCTACCTCCTAAAAGTTAGAAGGTCACTTTTACTTGTTTTCATAAAAAACTGTTTCAGTGCACAAGCACATCAACTTGATTCCCTTATTTCAGAAGAGCATATGCCTTCAGAGGAAGAGCAATGATCAGAGAAACATCAACCAGTTTGGTATTTGCTCTTCGGGAACAAAACAAATATTTTCAACCCATGCTGAAAAGCTTTTCAGTAACTATTCTTCAAATAAGGTTCATCATGAAATTCTGTAAGTATGAGCAGCAGGGGTAAGGGAGAGGGCCAGAAGCTGACCTCTGAGTGACAGTTAAAAAGAAGGAATTAGGAATAGAAAACAGAACATTAAAAACCACTGAATAGTGAAACACTGACAGTCTGTTACCTCATCATCATCTGCATCATACTGTGCATAATGCTGCTCCAGCAGCTCTCTCTGGCGACGTTCTTGTTCTAGAGTTTGGCTAATCAGCTGCGCAACCTCACTCACTTGTCCCGGTTTTTCTCGTCCAATTACAAACCTATACAAAACATCAAGTGAAAAAATATTACTCCTACTATTTTACCCAAGTTCTAGATTTTTAGCTGTGTCTGGTATCTAGGGTGGCATTTTTCTCCAAAGATACATGGCTGTGATATCTTTAAATGTGTTCTCTGGACGGCATTTGCCAGAAGGGCACTGTGTGCAAGACTAGAAGTGAACAGTATTTACACGTGGAGGAAAAAAGAAGTGACCACTAAAACCTTCACTCCACATTTCAGTAAAAAAGATTTGCTGAGTTTGAACTTTACAGACACAGAACTACAGCCGGGCAATTTTAAAAAAACTGCTTCCCTTTGGAGCAATGTATTTCCCAGGAGCCTACAGAACACCAGATGCATAGTAACAGCACGGACACGCTTCTTGCAGCTTGTGGTGAAAGGAACATGCACCAGAGTAACTTCTTTCTCAATCTTGATTTAAAAGATATTTCTGAGCTTTTGTATTTGCCATCCACCTGGCTAGGGAATCTACTTCCACGTTTTTAAATTTGACCGACACTATTTCCCTAATTTTAAGCTGCATTTAAATGTTTCTTTTATTTTGTGAACTTCTGTTGCTAAGGAGCATTTTTCTCCACTGATAGCTGTTGCTGAACACTTGGAGTATATTTTTTCAGCATAAGAAAATACAAGGGAAGGGCCTCTTTCCTGATTTGAGACTTACAAAACTGCTTTCCAATCTTGCTCTCAGCAACTGAAATTCAGAATTGGTTTGGATTGTAACATTTTCTTTTTCAGCACAGTGGCATAATCATAATTAGATAATTTGCTATCTATACTATTAATGATAAACACCAATTATACAGTAATAACAGACTGTAAACTACTGAACAAAAGCACAATTCAAAGATGTCAACTAGAAGGAGTATTTTTGTAGCACGTTAGAAAGACAATTAGGTAACTACAGGTAAAAAAAGTATTATGCAGCCTTGAAAAGCACCATCAAGTAACAAAGATACCACATATGGTAAATTATTTGTTTCTACAACATTTGGCTCAAATGATAAATGTAATTTATTACTGGAATGAGAGGTAGAATTGTGTATTACATCCCATGGCAGAAAATTATTTTAATTGGGATTGCCTATCACTGTTAAAGTCATTTGGGATTTGACATCCATGTGTAAGCCAACTTCCCTTGAGTGGATGACCTGAGTCCACTTCCTATGCCAAAGAATTTGTCAGTCTCTATGAAGTCAGGCACTAGAGAAAGGAATACAATTTGGAGTTTATTTCAACAGTTTCAAAATATCCAAGTCAGTAATTACTTCCAAAAGGATAAGAAAGGTGAGAATGAGTGACTCTATTTGAAATAATGAGACAAGATGCTCTAAAAATAATATGCAAGAAAGTATCTTAGTTTAAAAACCTTTATAGAAAATACAGCAGAAACTAAAATAAAATCAAGGAAGTAACATCAGCATTTTAATCCTGACCAAAACATATCATAGTCTGGCACTCATATCCTACTATTACAAAATATGACATTGGTTCTCAGAAATGATAAAGACCTTGGGCTGGAAGAAAAAGAATGTTTCTTCATGGTCCCTATACTTCATCTGTTCTGCATACTGACTCATAGTCAGATCCTATTTCGTCTCAATTTTAATTTTAGAGCCAAGTATTACAGAGACTAAACCAGCCATATATTCAGCCTCAATTGGGAGGAACAATGAACTTTTGATATTACATTAAATAAAAAAGGATTTAACCCATATTCGCTATGTATTTGTCTCATCTAATGTAAAAACAAATAAAAATAAAAAATGGAAAATAAACCCTTCTATTTTAAACAAACATTGTAAGCAACCTTATGTCAAAATGAAGATCCCCAATGATACCTTATGCTGTTAGATGATACATGAATAAAAGCTTCAAGGCAATGACAAAGTTTAAAAAAAATGTTTTCCAAAATAGAAATACACAAGGAATGTTTTCTTTTCCTACAATTTACTAATTTACTGCTTTAAAGTGAGACATTTCCAAAATGTCTGAAAATAATATTTAGCAGCATTCAATCGATGATTGATGTCAGTTCTAGATAAAGAACTGTAAATTTGTAAAATGTAAAACTACGTTGCCAATTACAGTTTTTACAAACTAAACAAAACCTTTTGTTGTGTTACATTCCACGACCCTAAGAATATCATGTTGCATGTAACTGTGTTTAACTTGTAACTAAAATAAGCCATAAATTCATAGAATCATAGAATAGTTTGGGTTGGAAGCGACCTTAAAGATCATCTAGCTTCAACCTCCCTGTCATGGGCAGGTACATCTCCCACTTAGACCAGGTTGCTCAAAGCCCCATCCAACCTGGCCTAATAAATTATGAATTTATAATTTACAGAGAGATGAAAAAATACTTCTCTCTTAGAAAACAGTAAAGCAGAGGCAGTTATTAAAATGCTAGGCATGAATTAGATCTTTATGCCTAGAATGGCTTTAAATACAAGAACTATCATAATCTGAAGTTCTTAAATATGAAAAAGAGACATAAGGTTGTGATTCACTGACCAGAAAATTAAGTCACTGAACCATAATATGCACACTTCAATGAAGTGGCTAATTATGCATTTTGCATCACTCTGGCTCATCAAAATTAAGCACATGCATTTCAGACTTGAAGGGCCAAAAGTATTGTAACAGAACTATAAATTCTATCAGCACTAATACATTTAAGGAGCTGGCCATGTTTCTGGATATGAGACAAATGAGATTTTTAAAGCCTTTAAACCCCATCACGCTAATATTCCCCTTAATTATTAAAACCAGCAACTGCAAAATAAAACCCAGCAAATCTGTGATGCTGTACTACAAGCTACCACTGTCCTAAATTTCAGGCCACTACTGATTATTTCTGATGTTCACAAAAAAGAAAGAGAGAGGGGAGAACACCACACAGAAGCAGGGCATGAACTGATGTTGATATTCAGAGTTACACAGAATTTAGCTGAACTACCAGCTGTGAAATACTGTC
Organism: Eurystomus gularis; assembly: GCA_013400335.1. NCBI lineage: Eukaryota > Metazoa > Chordata > Aves > Coraciiformes > Coraciidae > Eurystomus > Eurystomus gularis. The sequence continues at coordinate 78,183 of VZZY01016937.1, forward strand.
TTTGGTTGTGGTAAAATGGACAGGGACAGAGACAGGGATATAATTCATACTTGACTCTATCTTGGATTTAAGAAGATCTAAAAGAATACAGTATCTGGAAAACTGAAAATCAAACTACAGTAATGGTGGTTAAGAAAAGCGTTCCACTGAAACTGGCAGCAACTCCTACATCTCTTGCAATCCAGCCATGATTTAATGATTTTAAAGCACAACTGATATATGGATTTCTGCATATTTCCAGCTTTTACTGAATGAGGATCTGCAGACCTGTGCTTTTTGAAATAAGAAAAAATAATTTATAGATTTTTTAAAACCAATAATGGGAACCAGAGCTATTACTATAAGAACTGATTAAAAAAATATTTCCATTTTGAAAAGAACTTTGGCAGTAGAAAAATGTGCAAAGGCACCAACTCTGTGACACAAAACTGGAGTTCTGCAGCACGGATTTTTAGTGACATCAATCGATGATTTCTCCTGAAAATACTTCAGACATTAGGTATTCAGTTAAAAATAATTTAGCATGGATTCCTTAAATTCAGCAAAACCCAAGTAAGAATACAGCAGACTCATTCTGAGAAATAGAGAATGTTGGGTTTTCTTCTGCAACAGGATTCATAATTTTTTTCCTCTAACCTTTCCTAAAATATAGTTTGGTCAATTAAAAAATGTAGAGTAAATTTCATTGTATTTGGTGCAGTTTTTTGGACAGATTTAAAAAATGGTTTTCCTCTGAGCTTTAAAGCACAAAGCTGCTTCTGCTACCAGTTATCCAATTTATTTCAAGATGTCTTCAATTACCTACTCTGGCTGATTCCATTAGGATAATAGTCATGTAATTAATACAAAGTGCTAAAAGTGGTGTGAACCCTGTAAGAAGGCAGTTTCATGTAGTTATAGCAGTGCAAGCTGGAACTTGCCAGGTTTTCATGACTAAGATCAAGCTCTCTTTAAAGACAGCAGCCTCAAATGCAGGGGTTGCTGACTGGATGCAAGGAATTCACAATGCATGAGCTTCCATTACACTTTTCCAGATAAAATGATCTGAAACTTAAGAGTCATAAAGACTCTTTGAATGACTGAATAATTTAGGTTGGAAGGCAGCTTTGGTTCACCCTGAGCCCCCCAGTTCAAAGAAGGGACAAGTCTGTCATGGCCTTGATCAGTTTTGAATCTCTCTAATAATGGGATGTAACTTCTTTCAATGTTTGAGAAACCTCATAATATGGTTTGTTTTCTTCCTGGTGAAAATATATAGTAAAACATTTCCCTTGCTGCAACTTCTGTTCATTGCTTGCCATCCTGTCACTATACAGAGAGCAAAAAGAATCTGGGTTCACCCTTTCTAACTCCTGGACGGTAGCTGAGACAGCTTGAAGATCTCTGCCATCACATCCTTCTTTCCTTCAGACTGAAGAAGTTCCTTCCACCTCTTCCCAGGGTGTTTCCAGCACAGCTGCTCTGTAGCTCAATATCACACAGAGCCATGTGACTCACACTTGTCCTTGCTGGACTTCGTAAGGTTTCTGCCAGCTCTCTTCTTCAGAGGTCCTTCTGAATAGCCTTCTGTTAGCCTGTCAGCTGCTCTACCCAGTGTGGTATCACCTGCAAACTAGTTAAAGGTGCCTTCTGTCTTATGTCTGTTAAGTCCATACAGCCAGAGACGAGCATGTGCACAGCAATCTTTAAAGCTATTAGCTGTAATAAAGAGCTGGTGATTGGTAGAAGGAAGTAAACAAGGTTTGCCTGGAGATCAGTGATGGTAGTGACCCAAAACTAACGCAAGTTAACAAATTCGCCTGCAGACTAGCACCCAAAGTGAAACGAGGAAGTAACTACCATCAGTAGATGAAAGGAGCAATGACTGAATGAAGTTATCTAAGGTCAAGTAAGAAATACCTGACAGGGCAACCTGTGTGATGCCTAGGGCGGGATGCTGGCTATGTAAACCCAGAAAAGAAAAGCAAATTTTGGGGAAGAATCTCGAAAGACCCTGGAGACAGAGCTGCCAGTACGCTGATCTGTTGTGCAGAAATTCTGTAGCCTCCATCCTTGTTCCCAGACCCAGGATGAAGTAAGCTATGTACTGCACCCAGAATTTGACAGACAGAAGGGCAAATCAATTATTTGAGCCAACATGGGTGTCCTTTTGCCCAGTCAGCTGTCAGGATGGATGCCTGGGGACACAGCTTCCTCGGTGTGGCTGTGGCATGAGCTGTAGGTAACATGTAACAGTAATGTGCCAAGAATGAGACATGTGTGTAGGGTGTGCCCTGTGACTTGCTGCTGCTGTTGTAGAAGTAGTGGTTTAGTTAGTATTATTTTTTAATTAATTTTATTTATTATTTTTTAATGATCAAGTATTTGAATTATACAAGGGCTCAGCTGTTTCACTTGCATAACCATACTCATAGTGATTGAACAACTGTCACAGCACATCATGACAAAGTCTGGCATATGGTGCAGGGGCAGCAGGCACTAAAGGTATCGAGAGCCACATACAACCGCTTGCACTCCAGTGCCATTGCTGCCCTCAGGAAAATTGGTGGAGAACGCAGGAAACATGAAGTTGTCCCTCCAGCAATATCCAGATCATTAGCCAATCTGTGGAAAAGACTGAGGCAAAGAGTCATTAATTTATCTCAAACTTTTCTCTATCCTTTGCAACAAGGTCTCCTGCCACAGTGAGCAGCAGCCCTGGCTCCATGGAGGAGGGGAAAGCAGCAGATGTTGCTTAAATTGTCTCTTGCAAGGCTTTTGGCATGGTCTCCTCTAGTATCCTTATATCCTCAAAGATCAGCCAGACATGCTGAGCTCTTCTGTCCTTCAGAGCAGTGGTCCCATAGAACCCTGCTAAGGAGATCCCTGAACAAGCCAAAATTTGCTCTCCTGAAGTCCAGGGTTGTAATTCTTATGTTCATTTCATTTCTCTCCAGTTCTTGAACTCCTCCATTTCATGGTTAATGCTCCTAAACCTGCCATCAACCTGTTCCAAACTAGTCATAAACCTGTTTGTGAGCAACAGATTTAGCAGACTGCCTCCTTCCTCACTGGTGGATGAGCAGCAAAGTAATAGCTTAAACACCAGAAGAGCCTCAGCAGTCTCTCCCCAGCAACTTGGATACAAGCCCCTGATAAGCTATGCTACTATCAACACTAAATGGATATTGAGTCAGATAATTAGGAAGTCATGTAAAGAACCCACACACCAATATTAATGCACTTAGATTAATTATTCCCACAGAAATCAATCTTAGTCTAGGGCCTCACTGATACATTAGCTTTATTCAAGAGTAATTCAAAAGTAGTCAAGGGATTCAATCTTCTGGCACCTCTCCAGGTTCTGGTCCTTACATTGCTCTGCTCTTCTGAAAGCACAGGTAGAGAATCGCTTCCATGTCTTCCAGACAGCCTGACAGTATCCCAACAGCATGCTTGCTAAAGAGGTTTCCTTGAATACATGATGATCGTTTAATCAGCATTCTCTACAGCATAAGACGATTCTTGTGGGAATGGCCAGCTCAAAGAAACACAGTTGTAAATAAATCTATGCTTTAACATACTTGAATGCCTGTGAATCACATACATCAGCTCTGTTCAAAAGGTACAAGTGCTACCTGGGTATGTTTCTAAAACTTGACTGCATTTTGAGATGAGATCTGCCTTACCTTGCCCTCACCCTTGCTGGCATCCATGGGAAAGAAATCCAGGAAGAAAATACAGATGGGGCACAAGTAAGCTGCTGAGTTTAGATCATGTTCTTAATCTAGATCTAGGCACACTAGAACACCCTCAGAGCACAGTCCAAGGGTAGCCAAATGCTCCTACAGGACCATCCCTGTGGCTGGGCGAGTTACCCTGCAATGATGAACGGTGGGTATTTCTGCCCAGCTGTCACAATGTTGTATCACATTAATCAAGGTGCACCAAAACTGGGTAGGAGCTTCCACAACATAGTACCTTGGACTTTGAAAGAGTAAACCAATTTGCTAAATAAACATTTATGACCATATTTCAGTTGCAGAGGTAGGAGTTTATGTTTAGATCCAACCAACTTGAGGATTAAGTAATTCAAAACCTGTCAAGTTCTTCCTTTTTCCAGGAAAGGAAAAGCAAAGCCACTCCTAATGAAATCCAGTCCTGCTGAGTCTTATTAATTCATATTACACTTAATTTTAAAAACAATGCTCTAGATATCTAGCAAAATGTTTTATAATTTAGCCAAAATCTTTCAAAGGAAGATTTCTCTTATGTATTTCACACTCAAACATACAATTTCCTGTCCAAATGTGCAAATATTTTGAGAAGGAATTTGCCACAGAATTCAAATTAGCAAGATCTCAGGACACAGGGGCTTTGTTTATGCCAGTAAATTAAACAGTGCCAGGGAATGCTCCCAAGCACTAGTAATTGATCATCTATGCTATTAAATCACTGAAGCGGTCTCTGAAATGGTTTGGCCCAAGTTAACTAATATGATACTGAATAATACTCAGACACAGTAAAGGAGTTAGCAAAGACTAGGAGTTAGCCTGGATGTTTCCAAGGGACAGTTTGGATATGGCCACCCTGCTCTGAAAGGTAAGAAAGTTTAACAGCATGAGCATCGAGCACTGGTGCCAGCTGGCCTCAGTGCTGAAGAACAGTCCGAGGCACAGTTCATCTACTACAACAGGCACAGCCAAGGAATATAAACCAGCAAAGCAATGATGAATGCAGTCTCACCTCACTAGTGCTAAGGAGCCACAGTACTTGCAATTTTTCACGTCATTCAGCACACTACTCCTGGCAGTCTTATAGAACAGTTACCAGTGCTTGTAGGAGTTTTTTGCAGATACCAGGAAGAAGAAAGCTCATATTATGGAATCTTTGGTATAACCACAGTGGAATAAACAGGATAAATTTACACTACTTTGGTGCAAAGCACCATGAATTTAGTTTCTGCTAGGTCCGTCATTCAGGTTTATCAAGAAGCAGAAAGTGCACAAAGCACACATGGCTTCTTAAGCAGCCCTTCATGAAGACCCAGCTCAGCAACCAGCATTGTAGAGCAAAGGGCTTTTCTTTACTCTTCTTTTTCTCTCCTTAGCTCCAGCACTTGGATTCAAGGAAAAAGAAACACACAAGGAAAGGAGGAAGAAAAAAAGACAACACAATCCAGTTCTCTGAATCAGACATGGAGTCTGGTATCTTTTGCTTTTGGGTCCTATATCATTACCCAGGACTGAGAAGCAGTACAAACTTCTCCTGTCTCTTCCACAACATGGATCTACAGCATGGAGAATGCCTGCAAATGTTTAAAGGACACAGCTGTTTCACAGGATAAGAGCCTAGGTAGGGAAAGTAAGAAAGAGCAGAAGAAAATCTGCACAGGCATGTACACTGGAAGAAGAGAAGGTGATTATCTAGGGGAAGGAGTCACAAAAATAAAGCAATGCTGTTCACTGTTACTGTGAGCAAACAGCCACCAGGGTATACTGCTGCTGGCTAATCTCACGGCTGACTTCATCTGTCCTCTATACTGTCTTGGTACTTGCAAAGACAAGACTGGATAAATTACCTTCCCAGATGTTGTGAGGTTAAACAAAAGTATCAGAAGGCAATGCAAATACTATTTTACGAGACAGTTTATTTTCCATTAAAAAATCAGCTCAAGATGGGGTGAGGAATTAGCTGAAGGAATAAATGACATACCAAGTTGGTGTTAATTAAGAAGTGAGTATTTTCACTTCTTGCCTTTTAACTGCTCCCTGTATAAGAGCTATCCAAAAGAAAAATAAAAACTTCATGTTTGTCTGAAAGATTGCATTTGCAGAACAGTAAGAGATAAAGAAATTGGGCTGTGAAGTGGGAGTGGGAGTTGAGACAAAAGCTTGCTTTGAATTAAAACCCTCCAGATAGGAAAAAACAAAAAATGGTAATAAATGATACTTCATTAGAACAGAGAATAGTTAATAGTAGAAAGCCCCAGGGATTGATAGTTACACTGCTATTGTTAGAAACTGCTCTTCAATGATCTAGAAGATTAATTAAACATTAAAAAATTTGCGAAGCAATTATTTCAATTCTTTATTAAGATGGGAAGACTTTGATGCATTTCAGTAGCATTTAATTAAACAAATCTGGTAAACTCATTGGTAGGTAAGAATTAATACAATTAGTTACTTTCAAGGTGGTGCAAATCATGAGAAACGAAACAGGTTCCCTGAAAACTCAAGAACTGACTCATAAAGCACCATGAGAGCATTCGCTCAGTGCCTAGCAACAGTTTGGAAAGCTGAGAAAATGCTTAGTCACATTCAGAAGACAGGAAACGGAAGGAGGACATGGAATTTAAAATTCGCCTCTCCAGTAAAACACTGAATTGGGTTAACTTTCTTAAAAGAAACCTTTCAGAGAGCAGCAATAAAGATAAAAGCATACAAGCAGCATAGAAAAAGACTGGGATTTTCTGATGACTCTCATGTAAGATCTTTTCTACTTATCAATGCAGTAAGTCTTCCCAGGACCATGTCCTCCTTTCCAGGGACCCTGCCTTTCCCAGAGTGGTGTGGGCATGGGTCTTTGTATCCAGTGAGGCAGAGAAGTGCAGTCCCCACTGAAAGCTGCTCTATTTGTCCTAAGAGGTAGAGAGACCAGGTAAGTATGGTAAAATGACAAAGATTTCTCTGCAAAAGAATGAGATTTTCTCTCTCGTGGGTGTGTTCAAGAAAAAATAAAACTCCCTGGAGGCTTATAACTCCCCAAGTGAGCTTTCTCTGGTGAAGACATTCGGGTCCCCCCAGCACCCTTTAATCATGACGAAGAACAGGGAGAAAGAGTGGGGTCACAGAGGCTCAACATCACTCAAGCATCTTCAAAGCACTTCAGATCTGCTACTCAGCACCACCATCCATGAGACGAATGCAAGCAAAACAACATAGGAGAAGCTCTATGACAGGAGAGGATTCCCACTATCAAGATGCCTCCTTCTTATTCTGTATTTTATGACTGTAGGCACCACTTGCAGACTTCAAGTTGATGGATTACATCCTAAATGGGGTCAGAAGAAGCACAGAATAATTAGCGATACTAGCCTGGCGCTGCCCTCTGACTGATCCATTAATCTTAGAGCAGGGACAACACTCAACAATATTGGAAAACACACATTTCAAAGGAATATCCCTCCTGTATATAATCAAATTCTGAAATCCTCCAGGCTGAGATACTAGTAAACTAAATAGTTAAGCAAAATTATAAAGAAGACCTGATGTTGACATAAATTGAAATAGCATTGCCAGATTAGAGTCACAAGGACACTAATTCTCATCCCTAAAAACAGAAGCTGATTGCTGGCTAGGATTATGAAAGAATTCCCTCTTTCCTTGTCTCGTAGGCTACCAGAGTACATCTGGTGGGTGCTGATTATCTTCCCATGAAACATCATAAGAAAGAATAATTGAATTTATTATCATTGCAAAAGCAAAACTGGTTAGGTCAGTGGTCTTCCATTATGGTACGACAACTCTTCTGAACAGTCCAATACTTCAAACAATGGATAAAATAATCATAGATGTGTATATTTGCTCTTCCTTCCCCGCTTCTCACCCTCACCTAGAAGAGTTCAAAAGGTAAATGCCATGTCTGCATTTTCACGGATTCTTTACTGTGTCAGCTACAGACAGACTGGATACATTTTTCTGGCAGAAACATTGTAAAAATCTATTCTAGGTCAATGACTTCCACTGTCAGGATCATTCAAAGTGTTCAGAAGGCTCAATGGCGAAAAATAAATCACTAAGTATTGGTATTACGCAAGCTCCCTGAAGAGGTATTGACTACATTCATTGCAATGAGCTAGGAAGAAGCTTTAATGTCATTCTGTTCATGAATGTCCTTTCTTTGCAACTGATCTCACATAATAAACCTTGCTACAAAAACTAGCATGTACTTTGACTAGATTAAGGGCAAGATGGTTGTGTGTACGGAACGTTGTGGGTTATAAAGGTGAAGTAATGCCAGTGAAAGACACACAAATGTCTGTTTGTACAGGACACCAGGCAGAACAGAGGTACATGCAGTTTATGCTGTGATTACGAAGAGAATTATGCTTATTAAAGCAGTTCTATAAAATCCATTAAACTGTCACTATTAAATAGTAGACATGACGTGCTGGTTTTGGCTGGGGTAGAGTTAATTTTCTCCATAGTAGCCAGTACTGAGTATGTTTCAGATTTGTGCTGAAAAGTGCTGATAACACAGGGATGTTTCAGGTACTGCTGAGCAGGGCTTACACAGGGTCAAGGCCTTTTCTGCTGCTCACACCACCCCACCAGGGAGTAGGGTGGGTGTGCATAAAAAGTTAGGAGGGGGCACAGCCAGGACAGCTGACCCCTATTGACCAAAGGGATATTCCATACCATGTGATGTCATCCTCAGCATATAAGGCTGGGAAAAGAGGAAGGAATGAGGGGACAATCAGCATCATGGCATTTTGTCTTCCCATGTAACCATAACGCCTGATGGAGCCCTGCTTTCCTGGAGATGGCTGAACACCTCCCTGCCGATGGGAAGCGGTGAATGAATTCCATGTTCTGCTTTGCATGTGCAGCTTTTGCTTTACCTGTTAAACTGCCTTTATTGCAACCCTCAAGTTTTCTCACTTTTCCTCTTCTGATTCTCTTCCCCATCCCACCAGGGGGAGTGAGCGAAGGGCTGTGTGGGGCTTAGCTGCCAGCAGGGGTTACAGCATATGCAAGTAAGTATGTATGTGATTTCTCCGGTGCAAGAAGGAGAAATTGCTGAGGGCAAGAGAGGGATTTTGCCCCAGAAGATCCTCTTATGTTGTCCCTAAGGTTCTGGACCAGTTCAGGTGCAGAGGTGAGCACTGTATGCCAAACAGGGTGGATACAAGGGATTTATTCATCCCAGCTCTAACACAGGTGTGAGAAAAAGGATCTGTTTGAAAACAATTATCTCCACAAAACCAAGGGCCCTTCTGTCATACAGTGAAAGAAAAACAGTCAGTAAGATAAAAATACATTATTTTCTTTAATATCTAAATTCATCAATATTGGCTCTTGTTTAGTTTACAAGCAAATGCTTAAATCTACAGTGAAGCCAAAACATCAAGTATCCTGAAATCTCTACCTCCAACAGTCAGCTTTTTGAAACCACTTCTGGTTTTGAGTAGCTAAATCCACTCCAGTTCATCTGTGCCAGCAGAACATCAGACAACTCAGTGGTCCAGGAGCCAGGCAGGAGCCTGTAGCACACAATGCTTAGCTACCTTGTCAAGTCTGGCTCCCAGGAAAAGAAATCGTGCATTTCTCACCTGGCCTGTGTAAAGGAGAAAAACAGTGTTTCTGGTTTTTTTCCATGAAGTTTTTTCAATGAAGTTTTAAATGAAACAAAAATTCCCACTCCTTCCCTCTAATTAGACAAATACATTAGTAAGAAGATGTAACCACATAGTATGCTAGTGTGCATATAGATTCTTACATACCTGTTTTATTTAGTAATATTGAAATATTATTTTATATTATAATTCATATTATAATGTATTTAAACTTTTCTTTTGAATTTAATATTATTTTATGAGGGTTTTTTAATCTAGTTGCGACACTAATGCACTAGGCCATTTTTCCTGTGAAAGCCCAGTACCTTAAGCTTATTTACAAGGAAAAATGCAGAAGCTCACACATCTCTCCTTGATAAATGAGACCTGTCAGAAGCCAATGATCCCAGTGCACAGGATACATAGTACACTTGACAATGTGAGCTCAACTACAATGAAGAAATACTTTTTATGGTCCACTATTTTGTGACAAAAGGGCCTAGACTGCAACCAGTCTGACTGTAAATTACTTCCCAAGAGTAGATTCTGGAAGCATTATGTGTGAAAATTATTTTATTTTCTTCCTTCCTCCAAACCTGTTATTTTTCCATGGAAGCAAGTATTCTATTCTGTAAGTTATGCAATAATAAATACACAAATTAATCTGGTTATAAATGTATATAATACATGTGTTTTACCTGTGCTCTTTTTCCTTTTTTTCTATTTTGAGCTAAAACATCAAATACAAAATATACTTAGCGTTTGCTTTGTAGCATTACCAAAATGCACTGTACACAGCATTACCAAAACACAGGAAGACATTACTCTCTGCCATAAGGATTTTATGTTCGAAGGCCCCAACTCTGCAGAAAACCTAATAACATCTATACTCATTTTTATAGTTAACTCAGTAGGAACACTCACAGCATGTGTGAGTCTTTGCAGAAATAGTACCAACGTAACTAAAACTGTAAATATATATATATATATTCACCTGTAATTACATGACAATTCTAATAACTTTTTCCCTGCATAACCTCTTTCACATAAAATCTTGATCAACCACCCCCAGGATTCTTTGCAGAATCCACATCCCAACATTATTTCTCAGCGCCGTGTGGAAACAGCTATGTAATTATAGTGGAAATGTGCATGCCAGCATCTAGCACCTCCATCTGAGGGGGACTGCATATATTACCACCAGTACTTTAGTCATGGTTCAGAAGAATTCAGCCCTGAACTAATTAATTAAAAATTCAGCTGTATTCCCTAGAGGGGATTTTGAGAGAGAACCAAAGGGTGATTACAGAATGGCTGTTGCTCTGCAATATGCCAAAGATATTTTTGGATTTATTTTTTAGAGTTCAATCTTTACTGAAATTAATAAGCTATTACATAGAAAAGCTATGTGACTGCATAGGCTTTTAAATGGCAAAACAGTTCACTTTTAGGGAAACACTGCTCTTACTAATTTACAAACATTTTACAGCCTTGAATTTATATTAGTTCAGAATTCTACTCAAAGTATATGTCATATTTTCTAGGCTATTCATTATTTTACAGATTTTTACAGGGATGGCTTTCAATAAACCACAGCACACGAACAGAGAGAATCCCAGAGATGGTGCAGGGACTCTGGTACCTTTATAAACTAATACAGGGATGTTACTCTCCTCAGTTCAGCAGCTGTTAACACTACTGCATCCAGTACTCTCTCCTCTGTGCTGAGGTGGCATCTGCAGGAACCAGAGTGCTCACTACGTTAGTCCTCCAACCCTGGGGCAGTAACATGGCCAGTTTCCTCAGTGGAAGAGCAGGGAGGAGACCAGCAGCAGCACAGTTCATCTGACCAACGCCCATGACCTTCATCATTCCAGCTAATACAAATAGTTTGACATCCCTGGAGATCTAAGCCAGTGAAGAGTCATCTTCTGTATGCAATTTCAGCTTGTTTCAGTGGTCATATTTTAAATATCTAAGCCAAAACAAAAATCTGCAATACCATAGCTCATCCCTGTCTTGGGATAAAAGCACAGAAGATAAAAAGCAGCCAAAAAACTCTGATTCCACCTGGGCATACTGACACGCCTGTGAAGGAAGCCAGGTAATCTTAAGTCTTCAATCACAATTTTTTTTCTTCTAAAATACTCACCTGACTTTCCCTTTGGTGTTTCTAAGAACAGTCGCAGCAAAATTTTGTGTAACACCAACCAGACTGATGCCATCAACTTCCACAATTTGGTCATTCACTTGGATCCTTTCAGGGAAAAACCACAAACACATAAAAAATGGTGTGAATTCTTGGTGAATTTTCAGCAAAATGTAGCATAAAGAGATCTTCTTAGTTTAATTTTAAACAAAGACTTTAAACAAAAACTCAGACATAAAATGATTGAGGTAAATATGAAAAATGCATCATTCCTTGCACGCAGACATCTGAAAAATCCAGCTTCAAAGTTATTGTTATAATTAATATCATTGATCATCCAGTCACTTTCCCTGTATATAAATACAGCAACACAAACTCCTGAATTTGTCATATGACTTAAATTAAATTAAATACTTGAATAGTTCTTATATTATTCTTTCCTAAGCCAATCTTGAAAAACAGCCTAAGGCATTGTTCTGGTATTCCATGCTAATGGAAAAAAAATGCAATATTTAACTAAAACAACCTGCTCATCTGTGGAGGAAAGAGCTTGAGCATCAGACTTAATTGTGACATACTCTCTTAAAATATTTCATCTAACTTGCTCCAAAAAGATGAATTCCCAGTGTAAGTGTGATCTTGCTGCACACAACAACAAGACCTTAGGCTGTTTTAATGAGGACTCCCTCTTTAAAACCAAACACCATGGTTTGATGCAGGAAAAGTTAGGCAGAACAAAAAACATTCTGCTTTTATCTGAAGCAAGCACAGCTATGAAATCCCTAGAGAAGGCATTAGACTCATTGGGATTACAGATGTGTGGAAGGAGGACTGCTATACTGAAATATCTTCTAGAAATGTATGAAATCCTATAGTGTCAAAAATAAAAAAAAAATCCGAAACATTCAGAACTAGTCAAAGGGAGCAATTTTCAAGTACTTACATGGATGCTACTGATCCAAATGATACAGTTTAAAAAGGAACCAAGAAACAGCTATGAAAAAATTACATTTAAATTATATGAAAATACCCATATTAAGGTATGTAGTATCTCAGGCTATCATAGAACAATAGAGGCTTCAAAAATTTTGAGTTGGAGCACTCATTTCTCTGTAAAGTTTGAGGCAGTGCTGTGCAGATCTACATGTGTTCAAGCAGTATCTGTAGTTCTCTGGACTTCACTGACGAGTAAGAAATACAAGATTTATTCTTTGGCAGCCTCACATCACAGAATCTTGCTGTGTTCTGGGCAGGATCTCCCTTCTGTATATAAGAAACCTTGAAAAACTTATCTTCGCAACAGCCTATGAACTCCTACCTTGAAAATCATATCACATGTTTTATTCTCAGAATTTTATTTCAATTTTCACGGAAGCATTTACTAACACACCAATCACATTAATACTTACTGTACTTCAATACCATAAAAATTATTTTTTTTTTTTTAACTTTAGCAAACATGAGGTGCAGTCAGATGTCTGCAGGTGTTCCAAGAAAAGAATTTTAAGACGTTGGTGGCACACTGAGTGAGAGGCTGTCACCCTCTTGGCTGAAAACTTAATGGTGGAAGAACAGGTTCTATTTTGATAGCAGTTTAGCTACAAAGTGTATGAAGTGTTCATACAGGTAAGTAGTTACAGTATTTTGGGTGATGAAATGTCATGTTAAGAGAATTGATGCCTGCAACTTCCTAAGTGGCTCTATCTTGATCTGCTGCAATTCAGTCTGATTCTACTTGTCCTTCAGGCATATTTTGTTACCTCCTTCCTTCTCATTTGTACAGCTCCTAAATTAATTTCCAACTCTTATTTTTATGGTCATTGTTCTCCAAACCTCCTCTCTTTCTATACATATACTTGAATTATGTATAAATATACATACATATCTAACAATATGCAATTAACATAACTAATATTCAAATTATATAATTACATGTAACTAAAAAAGAAGTTTCTTGTCTGTTGCCATGTACATTCTATATTCCCAGACTGAAATACTTACTCTCACAGCCATGTTCTCCTGGCCACCTCCCCCTTCCTTGGCGATCTCTTCTCCAGCCCCACTCCACCAGGGCTCTGTACCTGTAGCCTAGCCCTAACGCCCTGACCAGCCACCCAGGCACTATCTAGACCATAATTTTCTCACAGCCACGTTCTCTGAGCAGCCTTCCCTTTGGAGCACCCTCCACCAGGAGCTCTAGGCCTCCTCTGTCTCTCAAATGTATTTTCAAACGTGAATGAAAAATTAGGCTCAGACTGCCAAAGACTGAATTATAGACGTTTAACCGCTTTTATCATTAATGAAACTGGTAATACTTCCAACAATTATTTTCTAATGCTCTTGACTTAGATCTTTGCCTATGTGAAGCAGCACTTCCATGAAGTGGCCACTACAGAAGTGAAGCAACTACAGCTGAACAAATTACTTGCATAATTACCATTCTGTATGATGCACTGAAAAATTTAACCTGTGTAGAGGCAATGTTTATAGTATTTTTCAAGCTAAGAACTGTGTAATGTTTCAAAACTGTTGTTCTTAATGCTATCAAAATACTTTAAAATGGGAATGACTCATCACCACAATTTGAAAGAAAAGTGGTTATGAATTCATCCAGGAAAAATTTTATTTTCCATATTCGGTCTAATGAATTATTTAATATTTTACACTTTTAATAATCTCTCTTACTACTTACCAACATGCTTGCCTTTGGATTCACCTCGAAGCACTTGCCCTGGTTAAACACTGCCAGATATTGCCTTTTAATATGCCAACAAAATACAATCTCTTTGTTTGCAGCAACATGAATCAAGCCAGTGGTGCTCAATCACTGAGAAACTCCTTTGTACAGATTTTGGGTTTCTACAAGCGGCAAGTACTCTGTATCATGATTTGATGGGTCTTTCAACAAATATGGGAGTTATCCTACGGATATTGTAACGTTTTAAATTGTAGTTTCAGAAGAGCCTGCTATGTGGTTATTCAGAATATCTGATGCAATTGCTGAAATACAGTTTTATTTTCTGTTAGCAGACTTTGTTTTGCTATCAGTGTTAATGATTAACTAGGCTTTTCAGCAGGATGAAGTCAACAGGACCCTTTACAGTTCATGCACTTTATTACAGAACTGGCTGCTCCTGACTGAGGGGATTACACATCCCTTTCTCAAGTGAATGATCAGTCAGGTTCTCAAAGAGAAAATCAGAGGGCTATTGCTCAGCTGACTGAGCATTCAGCCAGTTGAAAACCAACAGAAATATTAGAATGGTCAAAGAAAGATATTATTTCTTCTCAGCTGACAAGCTCCTTTCAGACATCATACAGGGAAATTAAAGAAGAGACTTGCGATGGAATAACTTCTGTAGCCCACTCCAACATATGACTAATGAGAGGAACAGAAAAAACAGATCATCATAGAGCAGTAGTGAGTGACTGATTTTCAACTGAAGAATTTCACACAGAATGCCAGTTGTGAGCTTAATGCCTTCTGGCTGAGTTCAAGCGTATCTTTCAGAAAAATGTTCACTTCAAATCTAAAGCAATGGATGAAATAATAATGTCTTGAGGTGTCAACTTCTTCATTTCCATTCATAATTTTTAAGCCTGTGATAAATCAGTACTTGGTCCTCGATCTGGTATCTTATTGCCAAGATCTGTAAAGACACCTGCAAGACCAATCTGGAACATAGTATAACTTCAATAGTTTCATAGCAATGTTATTAAATTTTGCAACCCCCGGCCACATAGAGCCTTCTAATTTAATTGTGTGGGGTTTCCACAGAAGAAAAACCTTTTGCCTCGCTGAAAAGTTCTAAGTGTTCATCAGTAAGGAACATGTTACTGCAATACATTTTTTAGAAGACAGCATCAACTTTTTAGAGTTTATTCTTACTCTATGTACCTGTGTTTGTGTTTGGTATTATTTATAACTAATATAACAAATCACTAAGGATCAAAGATAGAAGTAAAGAATGCATGTCAGTAGACTTAATTTTATTTATAAATTTAAAAAGGATATGCTCTGGGGAAAAAAAAAAACCAAATTATATTTGTTGGAAGATGTTTAAGACTACTTCTCATTATTAAATGATGACACAGTAAAGTGTTTTTCTAACTTTTAATGAGAAACATTGGCCTGATTGTGGCAGGTATTGTGTAATACACAGATAACTCTGTCCCATATTGTATGTTTAGAAAGAATTCTTTAACCTGCACATACCAAGTAAGCAATTCTAGAAGCAACCAGGCTTTATACACGCATCATATAAGACTACAAATACTAATTCATTTCTTTTGTGGGCAAGATTTATGGTACAGCTTCCTATTCCAATTGATTAATGTACTTTCAGCGTTGCAGGGATGAAAACTGAACTCTGCAACAGAAGATTATGCATAATAAGAAATATAAAGCAACAGCCTCTGCTAGTAAACTTGGAAGGAGATGTATTTAGTAAGAGTTCAATTATTCAGATACACTTCTTATTTTCCTAATGAAATGTTCAGCAGAACTCTTTTCTAAGCACTGATTGTTTAAAGCTGGTCTGAAACCAAAAGAACATGTGGGAGCTCAACACCTTAAAATCTTAGGTACCTTCAAACAATTTGGATACACAGTTTGGAATTCTCAGCTTTACTCATGCTAAAGCACCTGGGTTTTCAACAGTCACAAACAGACATCTTTGGCAAATATCTTCCCCTTAAACAGTTTAAATACAGTGCACCAAACTGGTGTCTTCTTGTGACCACATCAAGTATTCGGACGTTACCAATGAAGTCTCTGGATTTTACAGCTTTGAGTTATCATGACATACATTAAGCAAGCAATTTCTTCCTATGAAAATCTTAATTCATTGAAACTATTGTTGGGAAAATGTACAAATACTGAGTCTAGTTTACCTGCCATCTCTTTCTGCTGCCCCACCTTCTGTTACTGTTTTGACAAATATTCCCAGTTTTTCAAGGCCTGCATCTGCTCCAACTCCCATTCCAATAATGCTTATGCCAAGTCCATCCTCATCTGTGAAAAAGTGAAAAGCAGAAACTTCTTACATTTGATTTGTACAGTTATTTGGTAGGTAAACATTTATGCTTTTGTTTCTCTTGGTTTTCTATGTCAACAACATAAATACTCTTTTGCTTCCTTTAAAAAAAAAAATCTATTCTACCTCCATTTTAATTGCACACCAAAAATATCACCTTCTCTTTTATGGGTACCTTAGAATAACAATCAAGATTTTTACTCTTCCAGTGGAGAATGAACACATCACATCAAATGCTGTGTAAAATCATGTGTTAATGGAGTGCCACAAAACAATTATCCTAGGGAAGTAAAGAACTGAACGCCTCTGAGCTGCTTCCTTAATTCCTTACTGAACAATTCCTGACGTCCAAACAGTCAAGGTGACTACAACAGATTCATGGAAATTCAAGACAGGCCCTGTAGGCATGTGTGGGCTTTCTCAGACTTGTAGCTCAGCGCAGTGTCACAGGAACTGGAAACGGCACATAGACCCCATACCTTTTTCTAGTTCAACTGGGAAGAGCTCCAGCTTTTCCACACGCTTCTCAAGTTCATATTCAGCTGATGCAGCCACTGGATCAACTTCATCATTTCTCCTGTCATAGTCCTCATTGGAATAAGTATTAAAAACCTGTGGAAACAGACCAAAACTCACTCAACTACCTACTCCCAAAAGACTTCCAACTTACAAAAATAGCTGCTGCTTTTTCCTGTGATGTTGCAGAGTTTGAAAAGGCTTATTAAAAGACAATTTTTTCCTGTTCATTCAAACTTGAAGTTTTTTAATTTATGCTTTTTCATTCAAGTAAAGCACAAGTATGGTTGCAAGTGTCAATTGAGTATAAACAATTGATTTTTATTGTTTGTGATTACAAATGCAGAAGTTGATATTGAATGTACATGTCAATATTTAAAACATTTAATTCAACTCATTAAGAATTTACTATCAGTAAAGATTCACAGACATGAAAAAGCAAAATATGTTGAAATGATGATCTGTATACAGTCTCTATTTCAGTCCTCACTCCTAATGAAAAACCACTTTGCATTAATCTAACCAAAGCTAGACCTGAAGATTACTAATCTACATTTATACTGCCTATGGATACCATTATGCATATCCATATTATGTACTAACATTTTTAGGAGAGCAATGTAGACAGCCATGGGTATTTTTTAAACTAACCAAGTTTACAGGTTTATTTCAGCTCTTAGTAATTTAGTAGTAATTTAAGATTGATTGCATTAACCTGATTATATTATTTATGTTACTTTCTATCATACTTTCAACAAGAACATGGCCTTCAATCAAGTATCATTCAAACCTTCAGGAACTTCAGTCAGGAAAAACATTTTCGTATTTTAGAGGTCCAAGTTTGCCAGCCTAATTCACTTAACTGTCCACATTTGACAATAATAAAAGAATATGCATTATTAGTAGTAATAATTTTACTGAACTTCAGTCCCATGCACATATCATATTCATGTCTTCAAATAAAGGAAAACCATTTCCCATATTTCCTCTTCCTCTTTTACAGGCACCCTACAGAAGACACAATTATGTAGACATGTTTTTCTACACCACTGTTTCTCTTACAACATGAAACACCACACCATGCTATGTAGCCACACATATATTCAGAAGGTCTCAAGAAGCCTCTCTCTTACAGCCTTGCCTGGAGGCTCCTTAATGACTGCCCCCGGAGCAAGCATGTCAGCTTGTGGCCCAGGGCAATGCCAGGAGCTGGGCTCATTTCCACCTGAGGTTTCATCTGTCCAAAAAGCTGTTAGTGCACATTAATTTCTTTTAAGTAGCAAATATATTAAAGTTGCATTACAAAATTACTATTAAATACTATTGTAAGGATAGTTACTGTGTTATGGCTACCACAAAGCTACTGAAAAATATCCTCCCAGCTTTATTTAAGGTAGTCGAGATAGAAAAGCCACTAGTCACGCCATGGATATTTTAACTCCTGTATTTTACGTGAAGAAAACAACCCATAGATCTTAACAATGCTGGTCGGTATGTAGTGCAAAAGAAGCAGGTACACTGAGATGTACAACTCACAGCAATCATCTCTACCTTCACACAAGAATAGACCAAACGAGTAAGAAGAGCCCACTCAACAGTGATTAAAAGCCCTACTGCAGGTTGGTGAGTAACCTCCCCTGGCAGCTTCCTTTCTCTGTGGTCTGCTGCCAAAGGTGACTGTGCCCACTAAGGGCACATAACCACACACTCCATAACCACACTCAACCTCGTTCATGCTGACACCAACAAAAATAAGGATCAATCAGTAGAGCTAGACTCAACTAAAACCAACCTTTAGGTCTGAAACGCAGCAGCCATGCAAGTACCGGTTAAAAAAACTCTGTGAGTTTAACTTGGATTGCCTCATTTATCAACAAGACCAGAGAGACTTGTGTTTCAAAGGTAGAACAGATGGATGTCATCAAGGAAAATGGAGATATAGTCACTACCTATTGAAGCCTGGTGAAAGAGGCAGGTAAATACTGGTTGCTGAAGACAAAGAATAGAAGAGGGTGAGGTACAAGGAAAAATTATGTCACAAAACAAGCATATTTATTTCTGGATTCCTTTTCATTATGTTAACTGGCCCCATCCTTTTCCCTTTGTTCAATGACTGGAATTAGTATATTCGGGCAGCAGCTTCAGATTTTTTGCAAAGTTTCTAGACATGCTTCAGGATAATTTTCTCTCAAAGTGTCAAATCCTATATTGAGTTCTTGGTTGCGATGACCTTTCTTGAACTAGATTAGACAGAAGAGATGGCTTCTTGGATCTTGCTCACTGTTTGGAATATTTAGTTCTGCACACAGGAAGGGAACTAAAGACACTGTTGGTGGTTAATACAGTTACCGTTATGTCTCCAAATACATCATGCCGCTCTTTTCTAGTATTTTACCTAAGTATTCAATCTGAGACTGTACGATCCCAAGATTATCAAGGTAAAATAGTCTATGTTCCCCACCTGGCATTAACTCACCACCTCTTGTACAATGGTCATACGATCTTGCCCACTGCCTTCAACATGTGTTTTGACTAAGGGGAAAAAGGAAGATATTCTTGTATGACATTTACCTCATTTTGCACGATCACATTTAATGGCTGACTGATTCTATTGGGTGCTTGGAAATTTTCTTTCTTTGTGAGACAGTCTATCCACCATAGTAACGAACTGCTTGCTCAGTACAGTCATGAGAACTGTCACTCAAGATGTTACTTTGCTAAAAATAAGCACTTATAACTTTTTCCTCAAAGTACAGTTAACTTAAGTAGACCTACTTCACCATGTCTGTTGCCACTGTGTTTCCTAGAGTGTGTGTGGGATTTCAGACTCAAGGGAATTCTCCCATTCCCTGCGATTTAACAGATTTGGTTATGCCATCACACTGGCCAAGTATCCCCTACAATAAAGTCTTCCAGGCCATTACTTAAAGAAAGCACTTTTTTCAGGAAAATCCAATACATCACCTTAATCTCTCTGTTGTACCTCTCCAAGTATTTAGAAAAACTAAGTCTCCATGGAATTCACCTGTGATGTGTACAAGGATTTACAACAGCACTTTGTATTCCAGCAACAGAGGAAATAAAAAGCCACCAAAAGCAGTGACAACCCAAGGGATACCAATGCTCAATGTCTATGTCAAAGCAAACAAAACCTCGAAGAACCTTGGGCTCACTCCAGCACTGCTGTTAAGAGAACATACTTCTGTCTTCTCTGAAGTGAAAGAAAAAGTGTCATCAGTGATTTAACTGGCACCAAAATAATGAGAAACTGTACGATCAAAGAAGCAGGTAGCATTATTAGACATCCTGGGTGGCACACCCAGGGAAATCACACATACACATAGACGAATGACTACTTGCTTCTCTTTCAGAAAGCAGTGACAGAGGGTAATCTAGAAAAGACATGTCACTCACTATAAAAACATGTTGCAGACTCTAAATCAGAGAAAACCCCACATTTTGGTTTTTCATTTTATGAATAAGACTACAAAAATGGCAACTGATTATTCTTGGGAAAAAAAAAAAAAAGTTTTGTAAGTTTGGGGCATTTTCTCACAGCTCTCAACTACCAAGAACCTTTACAGAATTTTGCTGGTAGTAACCAGTAGGTAGTGACAACTCTTTTTTTAAGGAAGTCAGAGTGGAGATGAAGTATGAATAATCACACGGGCTACCCTCACCATGAGCTAGCCAGCTTGGTGCTGCATTAACCATGCTATCAGTGTTCCTTACTATAAACTCTGCAATGTAAGAACTGCCTCATGTGATGTGTTTAATAAAGTTCCAAGCATACTGTGAGTACATGCTGGATATGCCTACACCACCTTTGCAAGTTGTGCTAAGGAACAAGACCCAATTCCAGGTTCAGCTGCTGCTGACTGCCTTGCTGTCCATGCTTTTTAAGTCCTCTAAGGACTGATGGCCACCAAAGGGAAAGAATTGTGCAAGAACCGCATATTGGTGGATGACACCTTCTTGCAGCAGCTGTTCTGTCACACGTTCAGTTTCTCAAGTCTAACACGCATAGCTAGTCTCTCTTATAGGCAAATCCTGATTACACCAAGTCGTTCCACATCAGTGGCCACAGCCAACATACGCTGATGATCACTGTGCAATACCTATTATGAAACCATGTTTTCCACCCACTATTGCTATGCTGTCATAACACCTGTTCCTCCTGCCTCTGTTCAGAAAGCAAAACCAGCACCTAAGATCTGACCCAGCCATCTGGGTGAGAGGGATCACCATGCACAGGAAAGCAGGGCTGCAAAAAATGGCACGAACACTTACAGTGAACATCTGCCAGCAAGTCATGCCTCTGGCATGCACTCTAGGGAGAGGAGTGGGCATCACAGCCACTACATCACCACAAAAACGTCATGTAAGACCAACAAACTACTACTTTTCCCCAATGTTTTCTTATTTCGGAAAATCCAGGGTAAAGTTTTTGTAACCCTGGTGTGCTACAGGCCATTTTGAAAGTGATGCTAGGCCATAGAGTGGTTATTACAACCTGCGCTCCTGACCTCATCACTGCCATTACTATATGCGCTGCCAGCAAAAGAGACTGGTATTGCTTGTGTGAACAGATGAAACCTCTCCTCAAAACTGCACAATAACCTATCTACCTTCTCTTTTCCTTTCATCACCACCCTTGGGCAAGAACAACCGAAGAAACCCATCAGAGGCATGTCTTGTCCCATTATGGAGTACTGACATTTTCAGGCACTCTTACAGGCATAAAAAGCAATGGTATTAGCCTTGGAATGATCCAAAATAATGTCCTTTTATCATAGCAAGAAAAAATTTCCAATGCAAGACCAAGGCCACAATTCAGGTTTCCTCGGTCTTGTGTGGTGCCATGGTTCCAGAAACAGCAGCCACATACTGTAAAGAGACTGAATGTGGCTTCCCAGAGGAATACCCGATGCTCACTGCTTTAGTGCATGATGACAAGCTCCATCAGAATGATAACTGGTATTATTAGACTTCTTGTGTGCCATTTTTAAAACTTCAAATATTTGGAACAGCTTTGTTCCACACCTTCTCTGCAGACAGTTGCGGCAACCAGATGGGTCATCTCTCCATCAAACCTGGTGAGAAGCCTTGAGAATGATCAGGTCTTCTTCTGGACATAGATCATTACTGTGCAAACATCCAATGCAGGAAGATGAATAATTACAGAACTACCTTGTGGTTTTATCTTTTTGTAACTCATCTCCAGGGTACACTGTGTATTTGCTGGAGGAGAGTCTAGAGAGGACTCTCATGCGGAGGGAACAAAACTTGGCACAGACAGCATCCATATTTGGAGAGTGTGGACCTTAGAGCACAAACTCTAATCTTTCCTATCACCCATTTTCTTCTTCAACTGAATAAATTTGTTTGTCCTCCACTGAAACTGGAAGAAAACAGAAATGTGCAAACATTAAAGGGAATTAATCACTCTGGCACTATGGATGTATCCTTTGGCAACCTTAATAATAATGACAGTAAAAACAATTTCCTTTGGCTGGTTCGGCCACATACACCCTGTTGACTTTGGGAAAGATGAAAACCCAGAGGTGGCCTTTAATGCAGATGTGGATGGAAATCATAAATATTTTGTATCAGAAACTTTATTATTAATTACACAAGCAGCTGGAATTTCAGACAAGTTTTGTCACGACTATTAGCAAGAATCCAAATAAGAAAACATAGTGGCTAAGTCGGTCATTTGGACATAGCACATTCAGAAAAACACTGCAAGTGGTGGATGACACCTTCAGTACTCTCTCAGTCTAGAGAAGTCTCTAAGTCTAGAACATCATGGAGTAGCACCTCCCTACTCTCTGTAAGGAAGAACAGGTACATTTGCAGGGTAGCTGCTAATTTCTTCAGAGCAGTTTTACAATTATCTCTTGTTTTGAGTGTACTAAACTAGACTGCTGGGCTTTCTCCAATAAGGATGACAAATTCTCTTGTGGGGAGAGAAGCAAAAAAGAGCCATTAAGAGCACCACAGTAAGAATCACACACGTTCATGGGTGTGACACTAACCTACAGCGTTGCACCTGAAGCACAAGCAGTTGTGCGTAGAACATCCCACAAGGGCAGGAGGCAGGCACAGCACTGAGCATAACCTCTCTGGCTATGCTCAAGAAGCTAAATGAGAGAAAAAAACCAACCCACTACTCGTTATCCTCTGCTTGAAAGTCTCTCTACAGCAGAGTTTCATGGAGGAAAAGAAGTTCTGGCAATATCTAAAATAGATGACTTCTTTTTTAGAGTCTTTTCTCTGTGATATGGTAGCTTTGTCACAGTCAAAGGGAATGAGTCAGTGAGGAGGAGCCACCACAGGCTTCCTCCAGCTCTCCTGGCTTCATGTCCCCCCAAAGCCTGCGTGGGCATCAGCTGTCACTAACGTTTCAGCAGGAAAGCACCAAGGAGACAAATTTCCAAAAAGCAATTGCAGGGATGAGACACAGATGGGAATTAGACAGTTGTAACATTGAAAGAAACTGATCCTCTAACACCAAAACCAAGCCTGGGGTTTCCCTCAGAAAGCTCTGTAGGAGAAAGATCTGCTTTATGTGGCCTGAAACTCTGGCAAAAGGAACCACACAGCAGATTTTAGTTTCTGAATGCTTAAAGTATCTGGGCCCTAGACTTCTCCATCCCAGAGAGACTTCTTCTGATGTACAACAGGCGGCCTGGAGCAACTGCTGCCACACAGAACCAAGCTGTTCAATTTGTTGATACAAACTGGAAAATATTACATCCAGATACTCTTGTTCTATGGAAGTAGCACAGACTATCAAGTCCTCTGTCTATTGGCACAGTCATGAAGACCATGTCTAGTAAAACCACACAGTGTCACTGTCCTACAGCAAGGCCAACACATCTCAGCTTGCATCCATACAGCCCTGCTCACTACACCATGTCTTGCATCTGGCCTGTCTACAGGGAGAAGCATCCAACTGATGCTAACCCCAAACCATGCTGCAGTCACCCTGTCTGGTGGGACACGTGCACTAAAATGCATGGACTAATAACATGCATTCATAGAATTGTAGAATAGTTTGGTTTGGAAAGGACCTTTAAAAGACATCTAGTCCAATCCCTCTGCAATAAGCAGGGACATCATCAACTAGATCAGGTTGCTCAGATTCCTGTCCAATCTCACCTTGAATGTTTCCAGAGATGGGGCATCTATCACCTCTCTGGGTGAAGTGCTAGGGCCTGAGCCATAGGCCCTGAACCAAAATTGACCTATGGATGAACCCCACAACCAAACAATATATTTTGTAGCAGTAACCAGCAGAAGATGTTTTTTATTCTGTCTGGAGGTGTTCTGCAGGGCCGTAGGATCCAACGCCCAGCCCTGCTGAGAGATAATGTGGCCAAGACCAAAATAGCTAGAGATACTCCTTTGGGTTCCTCCCCAGGCCCTGGACAGGCTTTGGGTGAAACACAACAGGGAGAATAATATTAGATGTTGCATCTGAAGTTCTGAAGGTTGTTTATCCAGCCAAGGTTGTTTATTCGACTGCACAAAAGCTGGATCCTCTTGCAGCAACTTGGGATGCCTCACGTATGAGTGGATGTACTGTACAGAACTTCCCAATTGCTGGGAAAGGTTCCCCAAATCATCTCTGCAACTGTGGCTCTCCAGCGACTGCAGCCTATAGTTACTTTACCCTGCTTATTCCCACTGTTGCTAACCATGTCCTTGCGATGCTGTATCATCTTGAAACAGACAGCAAAATAAGTCTATGTGTTCTTTCTGTTGGCCCTGTCAACTGGCAAAACACTGGGCAACCTGTTCCAGTATTTCACCACCCTTACCACAAAATATTTCTTCTTTATATCTAGTCTGATACCAGGCCTGTGGCATGACCATGGTTTTGCTTCCCAATATAAGCAGTCAAAAACCCAGACAGACTTCACTTTTAAGCTCACTTCACTGAAACCAGTATCTTAAATTTTGCACAGTGCAGTTTCAGGCCCAAACATGGAACTGAAATTGCTTTGGTATTACGGATGGATCATTTCCTGCTATCAATGATGAGAGGGTATACCTGCTTACTCTCTTTGACATCTCCACTGCATTCACTACTGTTGAATCTGAAGGTCCCACTGCTTCAGCATGGACGGGCTGCAAGGTCTGAAAGTAACCCAGCTAAAAAACACCTGACTCCTTCCAAGAAGGGTTCACTAATGTCCAGCAGTGCATCAAACTGCTCTACCACCACAAATCCCTTACCTGAGCATTTTCAATTCTATGTAGCTCAATAATGACATACTGGTACATAAATGTGGCCTTCTTGGTACCTTAAGTCAAGTAGAAGGCCAAATTTTCAATTTATCTTTTCCTCTGTCATCTCAAATTTTCTGTGTACGTGATTTTCACCCTGTCTTCCTGCTATTTAGTGTAGTTTTAGGTGTGACTTCTTTAAAACACCTGTTTTCATTAAGTAATTTCCTAGAATTGGTGAAGTTTATTACTTATTTTCATTTATTACTCTGTTTGTACTTGTTTTATTGCTGATGTACTAGTTCTGTTACGATTTATGTCACTACTTGTCTACGTAGCAGTAAAATACAAAACCATTGCTGCTGGAAGTGAGATGTGTACCCATCTGAAAACTTAATGCTGTTACTCTTAATTAAGATAGGTCAGAGCATTTAGCAAGTGGAAGTAAGCCCCAGTACTGAAGAGTAAAACCAAAGCTAATAGAGATCTGCCCTCACAGAATAATTTCTAAAAAAGTAAAAAATATTCCTGATCGTTATTTGGTTAATATCGTGTCATTACAGACGGATGTTATGTGACAAAGGAGATTAAGATCTCCTGAAACTACTAAGTTTTCACATTGCTGCTATCTAAAACCTTGCTCCTTCACAGTAAGTTAAATTTTTACTTAGCTAAGTAAAGTAGAAGGTATGTAAAAATTTTTATAGTAGTAAGTAACACTCAGCTGAAAACCTCCTATATTATGTGCGCTACTCTAAGGAGGACCAGTGAGGAAATGACAGACTCTCTTTTCTTAGGGTGAGTTTTCCTCACTGTTTATGAACAGACACTTTCCCTTCTGAAAATACCAAATTTAGTCCAGCAGTTCAGGTCTTACAAAAACCAGATGAGTTCTAAGAAACTCCTGTTCTCTGGACACTGGCTCTCATTTTGTCTCCATCAGCAAGCCAGCAGAGCTGCTGCCTCCTTTATGGGGAGGAACAGATACCCCTCCGACTTCCGCTGTACTTTTTTAATGTAGTATATTTTTTAAAGCCTCTGCCTCCTTCCTCCACACCAGTGTGTATCACTGACCCAGCCTCAGGCTACCCTGGCACAGATAATCTGCAGTCATCTGCTAATTACAGGCAAAGCCATTGCCAAGCAACACTCCTCTTTCAGAGACTTTGGAACATGAGATCTCTGCAAAGCAACAAGTGCTGGGACAATACTTCAATAAAGCATTCAACAAAACAAAACCATCTGAGATGTAGCCTGATCCACCACTACTGCCAACAGCAGTTCAAAACCAGGGAGAGAGAGAGGGTGTCCTGCAGTTCAAGAATGAGTTACTCCGAGAGCCTTCACTGACAGCAGACTCCTGCTGAAAGACAATTTCTTGCAGGTTGTAACTTTGACTAAAACAAACCTTGCAATGGCAGAATGTGAACTTTTCCACACTGCATCCATTTAGGGTCCAAACCCTGTTGGAAACAAGTTGAGACTGTAGCCCTGCACCACTGTCTCTTCACACTTTTTAAGAGACTTGAGAACAGGGTAAACTCCTTTGAAAACAAATTAATATTTACACACTTAAGAAGCTATACAAAACTCAATGCTGGTCTCATAAATACTGAGGACTCTTCATTACACAACACCCAGTGTCCTTGTTCACAATCTCTATCTAGTGCACAGTGAAAAAATGAAAAGTGAAGAATGAACTATCTCCCATGGGCGTGAGTCTTCACAGATTGGTCCTGCCCTTTGGAGCAGCAATCCTACTCATGTGAAACTTCAGGAACATCGTGTCATGAGAAACACAGATGACATAAATAATTTCTTTCTTTTCTACACAGACAACAAGTTACAGCCTCTAGGTTGTTGAGGGCAAATACGCCTCTAAACCCGTCCTGGAAAAACTTCAGCTATTTTCCCATGGCAACCCTAAAAACCCAAACAGTTCACTCATTGGCAAATATCAAATTACTTCAACACACAATGTTTGAGACTATTCCTCTGCTCTTTTTTTATTAAACTCATTTTCCATGCTTTCAGTGTGCAACCCTTTGTTTAGTGTCTGAGTATCAGACTCACCCTGTTCTGGAAAGCAATCTAAGTAACTCAACTCGCCCCTTCTGAAAGGGTCACTCTGGCCAGACTTTAAAACATTTACTGGTATCAAAACATGGCTCGCATGGAATTCACAGCTTGCACAGCTGTTGGGGTTGCGGTGTCTCAGTTTTGTTTTAGCAAGTGAGCAGAACAGCATGGTGCACTGAAACCTGGAGCTGACAAAGGTATCTGAATGGCCTTATCTGAATATTCCTGGGGGTTTTTTTCGCATATAGTGACCTGTTACAATTCCATGAGGTTTTTTTCTTCCCATCCTTCTCACTATTTTTTTTTTGTCATAACCACTATTACAAATAGGAAATTCCAAAACTGTCTTGTTTTTCTCTTATATTAATGGTACACGCTAAATGATTTTCATTACATTCTATTTGATGAGTTTTGCAGACCTGGGTCTAAATCCTCTTGTGCAGTGGGTTAATTTCTGTAATGCAGTAGCTTGGAAGCAACAGTGCAATTGGCAAATAAATGTCTAAGGAGGTGACTCCCCTGAGTCTTACTGATCATATATGAATCCCATGGAGACTTTCAAAGTTTTCTGTACTTCACAGGTACACTTTATATATAATTAATTCCTTTGCCTTGAGCTTGCCTTTTCTTAACTCTACTTTGTATTACTGGACATTACTGACAAAAATTTACTTCTCAATTGTTTAAATCATCTACTGTCTATTTTTGGTCAGTAATTCACAATTTAGAAATAGAGAATAAAAATCAGGAAAAAAATCCTTGGTATTTTTCACGCCAGCAGCTTGACAATTGCAGGGAAAAGAGCCAAGAGACAAACTCCACTGTATTGCATTCCCATAAAGCTCAGGGTTCCTCAGAAAGTCACTCCTGCCAGACTACTTTCACAGATTCCGGACAGATTATAGATCTAGGTACAGCAATTTAACACGTTACTGCCTACAGCACTGCAGTACTGACCTTTAAACCTGAATGGCTTTGGCTGACAAGAGCTGCGCTCTTGTTTCAGGGCAAAGAGAAAGCAGTTGCCTACACCTTGAGAGTGCCTCCATCCAGCAGAATAAAGAAGCAGTTGAAATAAGAGTGCATTGACAGCCACACTATACAAAAAATTGTAAAATTATCAACAAGAATATTTAAGAAGAAAATTAATTTCCAATGCGACAGCAGATATGTTTTATCATGCTTTTGGCAAGCCCCTCCATTGCCAAGGTAACGCGCTAGCATGCTCAAGAACTCATTGTATCGTTGAACATGAAAATAAGCATGCAAATGAGAATATCTGTAGTGAGCCAAGTTTGACAAATTAATTATAATACAGTACAGCCTCAAGTCTGGACCTCTGGGGTGTGAACACGTTTGAACAGATAGGAAAGCATGAAGCGAAGTTGCAATTTCTGTCCCTAGACATCTATTCCTGAATCTGCTGCAGTATTTCTTCCAGATCCTTTGCATCACTGCCAACCTGCATCGTAAATGAGGGTGCGATTTTTCTTCTGCCTTCAACAGTGTGACATATGAGCTGGCCAAGAGTAAATGCTGCTTCTGGTACCAATTAGTACAGACTGCCATACAGTAGCAATGTCACCATTAATCAACACGTCAGTGTTTCTTCTCCCAGCAGTCTCACTCTCCCTCAGCCTACGAGTCAAGATGTCCTAACGGAGTAAAAATGCCACAAATGTTCTCAGAGGCAAACATCTGAAACAAAATACTAACTATTGTTATTTCTATATATTTATATTTCCATATAAAACCTGCTTACTTCTATTTAAAATAAATCTTAGCAGAGATAAATCGCAACCTGTATATTCACTAAAAAAAATGAACCTATAAAAATAACATTTGACAAGCAATTCCTTTTTTCATTTACTGATGTCAGAACTGTTAAGAAAATAATGCAAAGAAAGAAAAGGGCACAAAAAAGTGATCATAGGCATTAATTTAGAATATTTGCTAAACAAAATGCTGAGGTAATTCATCCAACTCTATTTTTATTGTGAACTTATGACATTTTATAAACAAAAATGAATACAATGCTTTTATATATAAATATATATTTTAAATGTACTATAAATAGTACACATCGCTCTCTATTGCTTCACATAAAGGCAGAGAAGAGATCAGAGGTGGAAGAAAAGAGTTAGGTGGAAACAGTCTGGCTTGGTGTCCAATTTTCTCAATATTACAATAATACAAAACCTATTCTGCTTTTGTGAGCTGCAAAGTTGCAACTGCTCCAAAGGTTTTTTATGACTCTCTCATAGACCTTGCCTCACTCCTAGCAGCTGCTGCATTTGGTACTAACTGGCAATCTTACCAATACTGCTGCAGATGCAGCAAAGGCTGAGTGAGCCAAGGAGAAGGATCTTCTCCAGTGCCCGGAACCAGAAGACTTCACAGCCTTGCCTCAGACCAAGGCACAATAAACAAATGTGCTTCCATGCCAGGCCGTGTGGGTGCCTCTCCAAATCTCTACAGCTGTCCCACCATCACCTTTCACAATAATTAAGTTCATATAAAAATCTTAAATGAAGAAATGCTTGGATTTTTTTTTATGAGAAATTTTACTTAATGAATTCTTTAACTGAGATTGGATTACTAAATATAGTCCCATGATCTAACATGACTGTGGGAAATTCTATTATACTCTATTAAGAAATATTCTATTAAAAAAACCTCAGAGATGTGTTAAACTCCTCCTTCGCAAAGTGCCAGCACCCAGACTATTCATTACTTAAATACATGGCTTACAAGTTGAAATACAGCTTAAGTATGACACTAGATATTAGACAGCCCTTCAACCAGCACTTCTGTATGGCGTAAACATCCCCAGGGTAAAAACCCCGCAATTTAAGGTGGCACATGTTACAGAGGGTATTTCTAGTACAAGAAGCTATTTTTCTACATCAACTAAAATGCTTGTGGTTCTAAGGACTCTAAAGCCTTTGGTAGCCTATTGCTACATTCATATTAAATCACCATGCAGTGATATGAAAGAGACCAATTAATGGGGTGTTGCATTAATTTGGTAGGAGTATTGCACCCACTCCCACCGAAACCCAGCTGTTCAGGCTGTTAATGCCACTGCTTGTCTATAAAAATGGACAAACAGGCAGAGGCTAAGAGGATTAACGGAAAAGCCTCTGTAATACAGCAAAAGGGTTGCTGTATTTTGTAAACATCTTTCAAACGCAAAGTGCAATGCAGCATTCTCAGCGCCAGATCACTACTCAATTACTTCAGATTGTAGACTTACCAATCCCTTAATTGCACCTGCAGGCAGGATTCATTTTGGCTGACTGCATTTTTTCTAATGACAGTTTCACATTCGCACTGTTTAGCACAATGAATTGCATCCTAGTAAGATGTAAAACTGCCTAGAGTAAGCAAAAGAATGTTTATCCATTAAGCATTCATACTGAGTGTATTACATTACAGTTAATCACGCCAGTGCTTCAAAAATGAGACAGTCTGTAGTTCCAGAGGAATTTACTCTCCCTAATACCTCCTAATACGGTACATGGGGTAGCAGAGACCCTAACACAAACCAAGAGTAGAGGTTCCCTGGTCTGACTGCACAACTGGTTCAAATGCAGCCGCTCTAACAACAATTTAAAATATGGTATTAACTGAGTAAGAAACAGAAGGTTACAAATGCACGCACCCAGTGTATCTGAATGAACAGACAAAGAGAAAGAAGGATCATGGGGATAAGCTGGTATTAATGAATAATGCTCGCTTGGGATGAGACTACAGCAATAATGCCACAAAGTGGGGATTCTAGATAAATACATTTAAAGTGACTCAATTCAACACTATTTTTGGACATTTTTCAACTTCAACATTTGCTATGATATCGGGTACAAGGTCTGATATTAGTCCCTTGAAATCAATAGCAAAAGTGACTTCATCAGCCCCAAGATGATGAGGTGGGAGTCTATATTATAATTGGTTTTCACTCTACCTCTCATACTGTGGAAAAACTAAATGAGCATAGAAACTGCAACAAGTTTTGCCCACATTAAGTATTTACACAATTCTACTCTTTGTGCCCAAATTTACTGCATAAATTTAGAGTTTATAGACATTTCCTACATACCAGTCTGTGATGGATTTGAAACTCTGGAGAATCAAATGCAAAGTGTAGCACCCAGTGCTGTCCATCCTGAGAAGGTGTTTATGGAGCTCTGTGAAGCCCAGGCTATGGGCACCCCAGCTTTTGGTATAACTCTCATACTCTTTCACCAGGCTTCTCGTGTCTGTGGCATGGGGTGCCAAAGACACTGAGGTAAGGCTCAGTGATGCTGCTTGTAGGGCTGTTATTACTGTGTCTCAAAAAAGCAAAGCAGAAGACCTTTGTTGGTCCCATCAATACTATTTCCTTATGTTGAGGAGTGAACATGAAGCTTCTCCACCGGTACGTGATGAGAGAGGAAAATCCTGATTCCTGTCATGTTTCTGTCGTCAACTTATGGAAGCTACAGGAGTGAAATCAATGGAGTGGGAAAATACATCTTTTTGCTCGCTCTCTTCTAGAAAGAAAATGGTTTCGGTCTGGCTGGTGTGGGAAATGGGGAGGATGCAGTTGTGCATGTGCTTTTTCTTTTTTCATTTTTATTTTTCTTTAAGAGTTTTAATGTTTTTTTTCCCCCACAGGAACATCTTGTTTTACTGTTCTGGGATTGACCAAGCATCTTCCTGTGCACGTCCTTAACAGCTCCGGCATGCATGGCTACATTTGGACAGGGGGGCAAGCAGGGCACTATGTCCATACCTGTCTGTTACTGAATACGAAGACAAACACAGGGTTATATGTCAGCCTACTGCTGGTTCCACCACATGCCAGCAGCGGAGGTGGCCACAGAATCAGACATACGGCCAACAAACTCCTGGACCTTTACAGCTGACTGGAGTCCTCTGAGATTTCTGTCTTCCAAATGCAACTTCTTGACTTGCTTCCAACAGAAATAACTGAAGCTCAAGACAAATAATGCACCCTTGGGAGGGAAACTAACACACGAGGCCTAGCTTTCTGTCCAGATTTGCCCAAGTGGAGGAGGAGAAAGCACATGCAGAGATGGAGAACTCTGAAAACGACAGCAGAACCTCTCTATATGTTGCGCCAATGTAGTGAACACAGCAGGGGCATCTATGAGAGTGCTGTTCAGCTATTCCACCAGCTGAAGCATGCAGCACACAGCTGGTATCGCTGTCACTGACAGTAACCGTATCCTGGTTACAAACAGCTACACAGTTTTTTAAAAAGACACCATTTAGCAGAAACTGGGCATATTCTAAATAACAAATTAGAAGAAGTATAATGTGCGTATGACAGGCTATAAAGCAAATACAGTAAGCCATTCAATAACCTTAGCATGATTTTAATGCCAATAAAGAGAACATACCTTCTCTAAAAAATCCTGACATTGAAGTATTTTTAAGTCAGCTAGTGTTCATTGCCTAAAGAGATCAGCAAAGCTGTGACTCGCCTAAACTAAGAGCCATGAATGAACCACCAGAGAAAGACAGCAAACTAATCTTACAAAACTTTGCTAAAATACATGTACACATATAACCCTTATTTTTTTTAAGAATCCCTAAGTTAAAAAAATACCCTAGTTTTTTAGAAGCACATCTTCTAAAATACTGTTTTATAGTTATGGTTCCAAGAATAACCATCAGCACTGAAAGGCTTCTTTTTAGGGGCATTACTGTTATTATTAATCAACACTTCACAGGTCAAACATAAGGAAAAACAGGCAATAATTCAAAACAATCTTTGGAAGTCCCTCTTTAGTATTTAGTTAGCACTAGCTCAAGAAAATCACAAGTGATACCGTTAACATTCACTGGGAAACTGCACGACTGACAATCAGTACAAAGCGTATGTAACTCCTGGCTCCTTTAAAAAAACCAACAGTGAATAAAAGCGCTGTCTTGGATGAGTGAGTTAGATACAGGTAGTGTGGGAAAATAAATAGGTGGTTGGACATCAAAACAGTCAAGCTGGTAAAACTTTAATCTTGAAAACTTTTATTTTAACCTTACTGTTACTGATTAAACACCCTGAGATACTAAAAAAACTTAACAAAAGAGCACCTTTTGCTTGCTAATATTTGGAAAATAGCATGAAATTACAATTTTTAAGAGCCTTTTCTATTGTGCTAGTAACACTAATAACCAAAACCAGAGTTCTGTCTGTAAGTCAGTTCAAGTTTTAGCTTTCAATTCCTTCAAGTAAAGCAAGAATAGAAGCCACAGTGTTTAAAAGGATGCTATCACCCATTATAGTCTTGAAGGGGAGAAATGTTTTCACAGGTTATTCAAGAGTAAAAAATAAAAAAAGTGCAAAGCAGCTGCATGAACGTGTTCTTGCTGCTTGAGCTCAGGAGTCCATCCACCTTTGGGTGAGAAAGCTGGGCAGAAGAGTCACACACAGGCCATGCAGGTATCTCGAGTCTGGACCAAGTAGCACACAGTTTTGACAGAAGGATTCTGCGCATAGGAAATTGATTCCCTCCACTTTTTTTTTCAAAGAAGAAGGAAAACCTTGCCCATTTAGTATTCAAGAATCTCCAGAAGCATAAGTGCCCCGTTGCAAAAAGCACGGAGTCACCATAAAAAAGAAGCGCACAAAATAGTGGAGAAGAAAAAGGTAGTCAGGTTTTAAATTGCAACTGCAACACCAGACAGTGTAGGACATTTACCATTTTACTTAGCTTTCCAAATGACATTTTAACCCAAATGACCAAATGTTTTGGTACCATGCAGAACATCAACAGGGAGTGGCTGTCACAGACAATGATGCAGGGAAGTGTAATCTTATGATGTCAGTTAACCAAAAACTGCCTGATAATACTTTTAATTCAAAGCAGCTTGAAGATATCATGCATTTTTTATCTATTTATCCTGAAAGGTATGAGACATTGCTTCAACTCAAGTTTTAAAAATTATTTTACCTGTTTGAGCAGGCCTCATAAAAGCAGTATTAAAATAATCTTACTTTATCTACCTTTAGGTTAAAAGCCTGTCTGTCTTTCCAAAAGGGCAACTGTCATAAGGTGCCTTAAATTCAAGCTTTCAAATGGTGAATATACAGTATTCCATGACCTAAGCTTACTATTTAGTTCTGACAAATGTCATAATGTAACTCAATAAAAAAGGCACAATAAAAATACAAACTGTAATTGTTACATCTTTATGTTATGACTTGTAGCTAGCAGGAGGTAGATTTATGGGAAAGCCATCACATCTCTGCCTATGAAAGAACTGAACAAAAGAAAGTAGACTTTTCTGAGCTTTTTCCAGGAGAGGCGCTTGAAAACCAGACGCACAAAATTCCACCATGGGTACACAAAAGGCATTTTAGATCTAAGAGTGGCTCTTCATGCTCAAGTTTTTAATTTTTTCTACCAAAACTTTGATTGCCTCATGGCTTGTACTGATTTCTGCTAAAACAGATCAGGACAAAAATCCTTCCACTGAGTAGGAAGACCAATTTAAAGGCTGTCACTTTGCCTTTCAAAAAATGCTTGATTAACTATGGACTTACGCTGGGAACCAGAAATTAGCCAGCAAGAGACTATTGCTACATAATCACCAAGATGAAAATCCCTGTGTGCAATGCATGATAATTGAGCCAGGTTAACCATCACTCATGGAAACTACCTCCAACTGCAACCCTCCTACTACTGTAAGAGCTTGTCAGTGCCAGCTACAACAAAAAAAATGCTCTGCCGACCATCTCCATGGCATGTCATTTATGTGTAAAATCCTTAATGCAGGCCACCGAACAGAGCACCTGTAACTGAGCGATGGAAATACCACACCTCCCCTATGGCTGAAGCCCCTTGTGAGGTTCATGAAACCTTGACAATCCCACAATACAAAACCAAGAGCTCACATCTAATAACAAAGCCCTCTCAAGTAAATTCCATGTGGTGAGTGTAATGCACCCAGGACAGCCACTGTGTACACTCCTGAAGTGCTAGAAACAACATGGAGGATTGGAAAAAGGTCTTCTCAAGTGACAGCTATGAAAAAAGCAGTATGATAACTGGTAGTAAAAGCAAGCAATAATTTTACAGAATGCTGTTGTCTTAATTACTTTCTAATCTATTAATAATAACAAGGTAAAATAAAACAGACACTAGTTACATGGAAGAATGACAGAAGCCTCAAATCTGGCAGCTTGCAGGTACTGACGAATAAAGTAAGAGAAACACCACATTCTTCATGGACCCAGTCCCATCTGCCTGTGTTCAGTAAGGTATGAAAGCATGTTTATAAAAAAAGGAAAACTGAATCTGCTCCAGAGCAAAATATTTTCTTGCAATGGTCTCATAAGTCCTGAAAACCATATAGCATGACTTTACAATTCTGAACATCTTTTTTGACTGCAGTTTGGGTCTTCAGGTGGGATGAGGTACCCCCACTGTTCAGCAACATGCGTTGTGAAACTCCCAATAAGCCATCCAAACTCCACCCGGCCCCACCACAAATTACAGTGAGGAGAGATTCAGTATGTCTATCAAACAAGCATCTGGGTTTCCAGCTAATAGCAAGACTGAAGGTAGACAGTTCATACAGGGTGCACCTTGCATGGCTGCTCAGTACCACAGAAAAGTAAGGACTGCAGCTGCAGAGGTCAGTTTTGGCCAGAGGGGAGGTAGTGGATCAATTTGCTGCATGAAGCGTGCAATCTGAAAGCCAAAATTACAACTTCAAAAGAACAGCAGCTGGCATTTCTGGTGAGACTTAGAAGTATTTCTAAGAGACAGGGAGTAGCATAAAGATAATATGTAAGTCCAGCTAACAAGTGTGGCAGATGGAAATGCTGAGAATTATCTAAGAGCAAAACGAGTGAAAGATACAGAAATGTCTTGAAGCAAAGATGCGAGTCAATGGTGATTAGTACTCTAGGTCAAAATTGTACCGCCCAAGTAAAACTAAGTTATTTTAGAAAAGTAATACATAAATGTAACATAAATGTTACATAAATGTTAGCCATTACTTAAAATCCAGCTAAGGTGCTACAGGCTACCTTAGTACACGTAAAGGAATTCACTGGTTCCAGAAGGTGCAAGGAACAGCCCTGATCTAACTATGGCACAGCTCAAGTACATACAAAGCCCAGGGATACTCCTGCTTGCCTGAGGACTCGCTGCATGCCTTGCTGAGGGAAAGGGCTGGCAGGCTGTGAGCAGGGAGAAGAAAGCAATGCTCCCTGGAAAGCTCGTCTCAGCCGTTGGCTGCCCACCTCTCCTGCAGGCAGGAGACAGACCCTCGGTGCCAACCACAGGCAGAGCAGGAGGGAACGCTTCACCTCCCTAACGTCCAAGAAACAAAATCAACCTCATGCTTCTGGGCAACTTAACATAATGGAAACAAATCCATTCTATTTATTCAAATAAGTGTCAAAAGGTTCATGCTATTACTCAAGGAGCTCTCTCAACCTAAAATATTCTCACATTTTATGATTGTTATTGTTTTACATTGTGCAATGAAAGTATTTTAAAAAACAACATTAGGCATGCAGTGCAGTACAAGTAATCCATTACATGTACCATGTCTGAAACCAGTGTTGTTTGTGCTTAGAACAGGTGAATGAATGACGCTACCTGGAGAGCTAGATCTCAAAGGGCAGGAAGGCATAAGGTCCATCCTGCTCTGCTGTTATTTTGGCTTCATGACCTATGAACAGTTTCAGCACTAAATACATGCATCTGTAATGAAATTATTAGCATCAATTTCTAATTTAAAAGTCACATAAATTAGTTTATTTTCCTACAGGATGATATAAATGCAGATGAAAAATGTATCATATCCCTTCTGCTCCTCTGTCTCAAACTGAACTGGTCAGAAGTTTACTGTATTTCATTTTGTGTTCATCTCATGGATGAGATCAGAAGGATGTTGATTTTCCTCTAAAAAAGTCAAAAGAACCCAATTTAAACCATTTTTTTAGATATCTTCTAACACCTGATGCATAAGAAAACCTCCCCGATAACATGCCAGTACAGTAGGATTTCAAAAGAAGCATTTATAATTGTTCAAATATCAATTACATACTAGAATAATTCCACATTAACATATCTGTTGTTTCCTTTAGCCATCCATTAAAAAGACCTTATTAAAAACATTTGTTTTCCCAAAACATAATTTCTTCTCTAAATTTAGATAGCATTTCCTATATTGAAAAAGCAATTCTCTCTCTCATGAGAAATTCAGCAATTCATTAAAATGTCTGTATTGTCTCCTCATTGCATAAATATCTTCAAAAAAAAGCTTAAAAAGCCAGCAAATTTGCCATATAATATCACATTTTTTCTTCAAACGCTTTGCTGGATTTAACTGATATGTATATAGAAGCATCTTCATACAGAGGTATGATGGCTGTCAGAAAGGATACAGCCTAACAGAGAAGTATTAAACTTACTGCTAACTTCAGAATATTAGAAGTTACTTGAAGTGCAGAATATCCACCCTTGTACTAATGCAGGCACACTGAAACAAGCACAGTCCCTTGAAAACTCACTAACGTCATGGCAAGTTTAAAGGCAGTAAGAGCTGCTTCCCAAACAAGTCACGAAGACATCTCCAATTCACTTCAACACAGTCAGTATCAGGCCAATAACCAGTGGCTGAACCTGCCTACTAGCCTAGCATAAAAAACCCATTCCTATTCAGGAATCACAGGTACACACTGAATCGGAAAATTCTGAGGCTCTTCCAAAGGTTTATCCCCTGTTAAGACATCAAAACTACCCCAAAGGTTCCAGCTAAGGCATAGCTTTACCTCTTTCCAGGGAACGTCTCCCCTGAAGTATAATCAAGCTTTGTTGCTCATGAACTTCCCAATTGCTAATGTATGAAATGCAAATAAAAGGTAATAGCAACTGATGCTCAGGGACTGCAAGAGTGTTGATATACAAACAGGAGCGGTACAAAGATCCTGAAATACTCCGTTTTGCTCTGTCTTGCTTCCTGACCCAAACACACAAAGGGACCATGACAAACAATCCTGAAACTATTAGCAATTCCTAATTCAGAATTATTTTCTGTATTTTTAATGCAAAGAGCAATTAAACAGGGCTATGCTGCTGTTCATTCTCTATCAATAAATAAGGGAGGACAGTTACTCTTTATAAAGAACCATGGGATTTCCTCATCTAGAGTCTAGCACAAAAAATTTCCTTGCCTTTTCTACGTTCTTTTTTTTTAAAACTCTCCTCTCTTGAACATTTAAGAAGCAGAAGTTAATACTCACTTTATGCACCTTAAAACAGATGTTATTTCTGTTCTTCAGTTATCTAGACAACCTCTTCATTAAATACCTGCATACAGCACCCTGAGAATTGGATTCATATTTTAATCACATATTCCTCTACCTTGTTATTTTGCTTTTACTTACTCTGGTGTGTGAGAATATTGCACGTGGCTGTAAAAAACCCCTACGTGGCTAAACTCTGTAATGCAGACTTTTGAAACTAACCAAAGAATGACTTCAATATGAACACTACTGATTTGAAATGCAAAGCTGTTTTACAAGATCATAATTTCAGTCACTGTACTCCTGACTTTTAAATATATATATGTATTTATATATTACAAGTGAAACAAACTTAATTTCTCAACTAGTTAAACAATAGTTTCTCACAGTCGTAAACTAATTCCAAAATGTCTCTCAGACAGCAAAAGCTTAAATGCTGACCAGCAAACAACCCTCATATTCCTAGCCCTGCACTCCCACTCCTTATTCAAGAATTATTAGAGAACATATAAAAATATCGTGGGTGAGGCAATCCTTTAGTTAAAAAGATCATGTATCTGCACAGCAAACTGAACACTGAGATGATCTTTATTACACAAGCATTCTTCAAAACATATTTCCATATCATACCACTCCAATTTTTCTCTATTAACTTTTAAGGAAAACATTTTTTCAAGACATAATTATACATTTATACATTACAAAAAAACAACTCCAACGTTTCCTGTTACAGATAGGAGATTTATTTAGCCTTTGTGTGGGAAAACAATTTAGAGCTCTAGTATCCATCCCTCAACATGCTTCTCTAGGGTAAAACATTGGATAAACCTCCCCTGACACGTTTTTATTGAAGAGAAGAGGGATGCAAGATTAAGCAAAAGTTGCACTACCTCTATCCTTTTCTAAGGGTAATGTTATTATTTCCTAACATAGTGATTGATTTATTTGGTATGTTAAAAATGCCAGAAAACATTTACTCACCAGGGAGGATCCTGTGGTAAACTGTGTAACTGTTTCATGGCATTGAGCAATCTTTGACTGTGATTTTACATTCAGCAGTTAGCTCTCCTACATTATATAACCCATGAGGTAGCATATTTATTAAGTGGAAGAAGGAAAATGATTTTCAAAATGTTACATTTAAAAAATAATCTTTGCCCTCAACGAATGAAGTTTTGTAATAAAATGCATGCTGAACCTATGTAACTATACTGTTTACTGTATTAATCTCTGGAACAGTTCAATATTTTATATGCATGTGTGGGAAAACAAGGGAAAATTGGTGAGGAGGAGTGTAAACACGCTCAAGTGACTTGCAGCTGGGCTGTCGAAAACCACATGTATCACAGTAATTTTTGCTCAGCTTTGTGTGCTTAAGTAGAATATCAATGTTTAGGTAACACAGGTCTGTGAAGGACTCAGAGGCACCTTATCGAACATGCTTGAGATTCCTGCTCTGCTGGGGGAAAGATCTAAGCACCGTGGAAAACTGCACCTGCAAGAATCCCTGATAGAGAGGAGAAAGCAGCATGTTCTGAAGCTTCTTTGCTCTCTAGCAAGGGCCGAGCTCTGCGGTGCCTGCCTTCCCGCTTGCGTGCCTCGGCCCGGGTGCTGCTGTGGAGATCACCCCGTTTGTGAGGTAACGACAATAAATCTAGTCTTTGCATTTCAGCCATGGTTTTGTGGTCGTTCCTGAGTCCTGCCTGTGCCGGCTCACACAATATGTTTCTTTTTTGTGCTTTGAATTAGACTTTATGTATTAGGTGTAAATATTTAACATTTGTTTATTGATACTCACTATATTAGTTGTATTATTAATAAATATTTAAATATGTCATATAAAAAATGTAACTAACTTTCAAAGTGAAGGGAAATTTTGCAAAAAACACAAATAAATTAGTAATATACGTAAAATAAAAGATGCTACACTCCTCAGGGGATTTTCTGAGTTGTTGTCATTTGTTTTTTTTTTTTTACTTCGAAAGGGATCATTTAAAAAGTTTCCCAGAATGTCCATGGGAGATTCCAAGATGGAAGAGAATGATCCCACTCAACCAGCAAGGTGCACTCCCAGCAAGTCAGAGGCCAACACAACAGCTGTGCAGAAAGGACCTTGGTCGCTGTCACCCAGTGCCCTGTTCCTCCTGTGCACGGGATTACAGCTGAACCACACCACGGCCAACAGCAGGCAAGGGCACAGACCTCGCCACCGTCTTCAGCTGCCTTAAGGGAGGGATTAAAGAGGGATTGGAGCTCCCAAGGGAAAGGATGAGGGGCCACAGACACAAGCCTGCATGGGGGAAATTTTTGTTAGAAGTAAGGAAAGATTTCTCCTTGTGAGGATGCTCAAACATGGGAACAGGGTGTCCAGAAAGACTGCGGAGTCTTGTTGGCTTTGGGGAGGTGCAAAATTGGAATGGGCAGAGCTCCGAGCAAACTGATCTGCTTCCAACTGCTCTGAGCCAGGTGCTGCGTAAGAGGATGTCCTCACATCCCCTCTGAGTTCAACTACTCTGTGCTATTATTCTGTGCTTCCATGGACGGCCCACGAAAATTCTGTATGAATGCATCAGGTAATTGGCATTCAGTGACACAATGGTGGTCAAGATAGAGATAAATCCCCAAATAACTTTAAAACCTTTTTCTGAAGTCTTTCCTAAGAGTAAAGTGCCACATTTTGCAATTTTTCATGACCTGGTCCCTACCTCCCGGAACTCCTCTCCGTGGCCCTGCCCCTACAAGTTCTCTCCTGCTTCTGAAAAAAGGCTAACAAAGGCTGACACAGAGCTCGATTCTCTGTGCTGCTTCCTCAAAACACACATGCATTTTGGTCCCTGCTCCGCAATGTGGTTTCTCCTGAACTTCGTTATTTTTAATCCCATAGTGCTGGCTCTCTCTGTCACAGATTTGCTAGCAACCAGACAGATTCAGATATCCAAGTACCCTAATTGTGAGGGAAATGATGCAACAAGACTGTAAATATCATACCAGTGCAACTGGAAAAACAATTTTCTACCTTCAATACTGTTAAATCCTTTTATAAGTAGAAAGTTTAAGTGTTTGTGGAAGACTACAAGGAAGGGAAAAGTGGCATTCTCTGCACAGTACAACACAATTCTCTCTGACAGCTTCTCATGGCAGGAAGTGTCATTATTACTTCTCATTTAAGCAACTTCATACTTACTCATGTATTTTATTTTCTCCTCCCATTACTGTGTGCCAGCTACCATGCATAGTTCTTGCATTACATTCAATGATAAAGAGTATGTCCTAAAGCCACTAAAAACACACATTTATCAACATCTAATGCTGTGACACATGGAACTCATCAACTAGCGCCAGGTTTTCCTATTTGACTCACTTTTCCACCTGTGAGCTCTCTTGGTCAGTCCTTTACTGGGATACTATATTTTTAATGAAATATAATGATGGATTCCTAATCACAGAAATGCTTTACCATACCACTCGGTAAGATACAAGTAACTCCTGAAACACAAGAGTCAAGCACAAGTCTTCAGTATCATGCATCAGGAAACTTGAACTTTGCCTTAGAAAATATTTTATTATCTATTTCTTAAACCTCTGAAGCCCCTATAAAAATTCAGTGCCCTATCTCCAAGTTCAAGGTTACAAAAATAGGACTGCTGATAAAAAGCTAATCTTCCATTAACTATGCTTTTGTATGGTTCTTTTTGCTGGAAATTCTACTTAAGAAAGCAGTATTTGGACTATGTTTTTAATTTTTGTGTAGATATTGATGGAATGAAAATATATTAATTTTAGAAAGTGGTACAATTATTTAAATTTACTTTAAAATTACAATGAAAAGAAAGGGGGCAGGAGAGAGAATTGTATTTAAAAAAACACATTAGGGCCTCACTCAAATCAACATTATAGACAGCATATTATCTAAATCAGAAGACTGATTAGCACTAAAAAAATTTGTATTTGTATCCTGTAGTTTACTGTGATCTATTCAAACACATAATAAACAGAAGCCTATCGTAAGTCTGAAGTGAACCTTAAGCATTCAGTGAAAGGCTTAACCTAGTCTTCCCTGACCTGTTGAGTACCTAAGTGGCTTAGCAACTTAGTTCTTCTAACAAGTGCAGTATTAAATGTCATGTCTGTATGCAGTTCTCATTGCACTTCCTTATACACAGGAATCTAAAGATTGCTAATGATCTGTAATCCAGCTAAAAACAGAAAGAAGTGGATAATCTCTTTGGGAGGTACTCTCCTAAACGTTAACAGATGACTAGATTGCAAGAACATTAAGATCAAGAGCTCAATGACAGTAAGAAACTAAAGGTATTGTCTGCCTGGCCTTCCTTTATTAAACACAGGACAGTGTTACATTGCTTATAATTAATTAGCACTATTTCTTCATGACAATTTCAAGTAAGAAGTTATCCAAGCTATAGATCAAGTTTTGTTGACAAATGGAAAAGAAGGAGTTTCTCATATTTGTTCTTGGTCTTTACATGTAGAGAGGGCAAAAGATGAAAATTCAGGATATTGTTATTCT
The DNA here is from genome assembly GCA_013400335.1 of Eurystomus gularis. NCBI lineage: Eukaryota > Metazoa > Chordata > Aves > Coraciiformes > Coraciidae > Eurystomus > Eurystomus gularis. The sequence continues at coordinate 121,314 of VZZY01016937.1, forward strand.
TAACTACCCAGTACAGGTATTCTCCCCCTCCCCTCTCTCCTCTGGCTGTTTGGAAAAGCAGGGATATGTGAGGAAGTAGGTGATGGCAGTATTCTTTCTTACCCTTCTGCAGTCTCCTAATCTGCATTTTACATTATCACTGCTCACAGAAACACTGTCCCTTTGCAAACGTCATCATGGCTGGCTGCTACCATCCCAGTCTGATGTCAGAGACACCAGGGGGTCAAGTTCCACAAGGAAAATTTTAAGCTGTTTCCAAAAACATTTATTTTGCATCATCACTGATGCACTTTCTCCAAGAAGCCTGGAAGAAAAACATGAGCTTTAATCTGTTTCACTGGTTTATTCAGAAAATGGTACAGTAGCAAAGCAAAATGTTGGCAATACCCTATCCAGACTAAGTAAGATATTTACAGTGGATAAAGAGTGAGGGGAAGTAGAAAGGAAAGTGAAAACTATAAAATCAAAACTGGACATTGAATCAAGGGACAGAACACAACACTGCACAGCATTTAAAAAAATAGATTGAGAATAATTTATTTAATCTGATACTGGTGATGTAAATATTGCCCCTGAAATAATTCATCTTACAGACAGATCTTTCTGCTTAAAACATAAAGGTTACCTTTACAAACTTTCCAACCCTTGCAAAGATTTCAGTATGACAAGTCCTTTGCGCTGCACACACTGATTAAATGCTTGTACACATTCCCCTTGGCAGGGTGCTTCTACTCCTTGCATCCTTACAGCTTTTTCACCTGCTACTTCTTGAAGAAAAACCTCCCCTTGAGCAGAAGTGACTCCCCTCAAGATGCATGGGGAGAGCACAAAGCATTAGGCTCTTAAAAAAACCCACATCCTCACACTGTAACTGTCAATTCTCCCATTTACAGTGTTCCCAGTTATTTTTTGCCAAGCTATAAAAAGTATCTATTTCAAATAACTTCTTGTACAAAGAAGAAGCAAGTCAAAGTGTATTGTATGCCTAAAGTTAATTTCAGAAGAATAAACCAAGGTTCTTTCACTCTGGAAAGAAGTATCTACTGTCCTATGCAGATGCTAAGCAGCATAAGTAACCCGGACCACAGCTAATACAGCTGCTACTCTGGAGCTTGTGACCGCCCGCTCCAGGCTCACTGCTAAACCAGAGTACGGTGGAGGTCCCTGGGCTGTAATTAAGATTGTGATCCGTTAGTGGAAATTTCATATTTTATTCAGAATTCTCGATAGTTATATGGTATTCTCTTCTTGCTGAAGTGATAGCAGAAGAATAGAAGCAGGTGTGCAACAGCACGATGAGCTTCCTGCTGTGCCATGGTTATGACTGGTCTCAGCAAGGGGCCTCACAGAGATCTGTACCCCGGCAGTTTGAATGCCGACTGCGAGTGCCCCATCTCCTGACGGACCACCAGAACACTCTGCTCTCTAACAAAGCGGCTGGAAGCAGTAAAACAGACTACCTCTGTTTTAAGAAATTCCTGCCTCCTCTAAAATCTGTACTCATGGCTACCTGACTTGTGGCTAGTGTAGGTCTGCTGTTTAAACCAACACTGAAGTTGCAGCCAGCACGACCAGTGCTGCATTCCTACACCATCACCAGCTCAAGGCAAGGCTGGGGGACAGAACACAGACAGGGGAAGAGATTTGTGAGGTCTCCCTCCCATCTAAACACAAGACTGCCAGGAAAGGATGTAGACACATTCAGTGATGGGACAAAGGATCTTTGAGTAAAGAACAGCACCAGTTCATTTTTACCTCACGAGTGGATACATGATCTTCCCTTCAAGACAATTCTCAAAAAGCTTTCTTTGTATCCTTCTCTATCCTTACCCCTTTCTGGGCCAGACACACGGAGCCCATTCCCCTTCCCTTAGCTCTCAGCTCACCAAAACCACTGCAAACATAGGCTGGTGACCTGAGATGCCACTGTTGATTGCCACGCTCACACTAGAGCTGGTACTCACAAAAGGGCTGAAATTCCAGACTGTATCTATATTAGCACACAACTAACCTTAGTAATTTAACAGTATGGATGACTGCATGCCAGTGCTCACAACTGTACACCAGCCCTGCTCAGTTTCATAGGGCAGATAGAGCTTTGCAGAGAAATGTTCCTACAGACATCAAACAGCCCGCAGTCATTTAAAGGAAACAAAGAGATAGCAGAAGTCTAGTACTTAAAACTTGTTCTAATAAAAAGGGATGGGTGTGAGGAAAAGTCAAATCAAATACAATCAACTTTCATAAAAGCTAGCACTACAAGACAGAACAAGAGCAGAACATATGCAGAAGGAAGAGGTGCCATAAAATCTAACCTTGAACTGAATATTACCAATAAACTAAAGCTGACTTCCAGTACATTATTATATGCTTCAATGTCTCTAAAGGCCTCTTCACCCTCTACAATAGTCTACTGTAATTGTCACATGGTAATCAGATCTGTTGAGTATGCAGGAACTTGCTCCGTTTCAAAATGTTATGGTGCTTACAAAGGATTTTATTCATTAGACAGATTAATAGCTGTTCTTTGAACTCCCTCTCCTTCACACAAGTCTGTGCGGAGTGCCAGTCCAGTGCTGCCTGGAGGATGGTGGAGAAGGGCTTCAGAAACTGGCCTGTGAGGAGAAAAGCAAGCTTATGTGAAAAATCTTACTGGGAATCTTAACTGCAAATAAATTCTTGAGTAAACATGATTCCCTTAATTATTAAAATTAAAAAAAACCCCATACAAATAAATTCCCAGTAATAATACAAGAGGAATTTGATTATGATCTTACTCCTCTTCCTTTCCCTTACTTCAGAATCAGATCCATTCTGTTTTTCAAGTCTACATTTAGCAAACTTCTTAGGTACCACAAGAAGAATACTACAGAAGTCTCTGCCACAGGCAAGTATGTAAATATCTTGTTGCATTACATTAATATAACCCAACCACAGGTAATCTGCATGAAAGCAAGCACAGGCACACCCACACCGTGCTGGTACTTATTTATCACGTTGCTTTTTGGAAAGGTTGTCAATGTAGGTTCCTTGTATAGACGTGAGATTGTTATTGTTAAAAATAACACAGAAATGCTTTGTTATTTTTATGGTTTCTGTTCATAAACGTCTTATTTGCAAAACTTCTTAAATGACATTGTAGGATCACATGTAAAACCTACTGGAGGGGGCAAATATAAAAGGTTTTCATTTATTCAAGTATATAATTTTATATACATTCCTACATTCCTTATATGCTAAGAAAAAGAGTCTGAAACAAATTTAGAGGCTGTAGATAACTATCCCTCATTGCAAGCAGACTAAAGTGCCTACACTTTTTGAAATCTGCATTATTATATACATATTTAAATCAAGAAAATGACACTATTTGGAATTTCCTTAATACTCCTGTGATGTTAAATTCATTTATTCTAAACTCAAACCCAAATAAATGATCACTAACTAGTATTAGAACAAGCTTGAGAAATGTCATCCTAAGGCTGCATTTTCCCAGGGATGCTTTAAGACTTGAAAATGGTAGCTCACTGCAGGATTAATTTTTTTCCCCTTCTCGTACCAGTAGTATTGTTATTCCAATTTTGCTTCAAGAAATAAGATTCAGGGACGCCTGGAACTCTTTTATAAATCACACGGTACTGTTTGCAGTCTTGAAAGATCAAAATGTAACAACACCAAAAAAACCCATTACTGTAAACTGGTGGCTTCCAATTTAATGGAATGCCATCTTGGAATGCCATCTGGGGTCTTATTCAATTAATCTTTCCTATAGTTCTCATTAAAGACAACAAAAGAGATACCATATACATCACCCTGGCAGAATATTACTGACTGGCATCAGCACAACCATGCTGAAAACTTGGCTCCATACTTAAAACAGGAGCTACCATCTAAATGATTAATTCATCTAAAATGAATACAGTCATAATTAAGTATTGGCAGAAATAAAAAATCTAGCTGATTTGGAACTGAACTGCATATGACAAAATAAAAGCAGCTATCATAGTGCCAACAAATGCATGTGGAAGCAAAATTCCAAGTGTAACATTGTAAAACTCGATTAGAGGTTTGTATTTCTTCATCATTTCTGTGATGATCTTTACAGACCCATTTACACAGGTTGTGCCATGACAAGAAAAAAAGTAGTTGCTAATTGCAATAAAATGTAAAAAGAAAAAAAACAACCAAACTATGGACTTCTGAGATGTTTTGTCCAAATGCAAAGATCCTTCCCGGCAGAGCAAAAGGAGAGCAGTCTGAGGTGCTACACTGGGGTGTCAGGCCAACCACAAGCTCTTCTATGATCGTTTGACTATCTGCAATGCAAAGAGCCTGCATGGTCTCATTTCCTCTTCCCAAGCGACACTAGTGAGCTCTGCACCTAAGAATTGACACTCAAAGTCTGTGACTAAACAGCAGTCAAGGTATTCTGAACGGGTAAATCACATCACAGTCAAATCCAAGACAATAGCCATTTAGGACTTCCAGCATAATTAGAGCCATGAGCAACAAAACTAAGGGCATTGTTTTTACTTTATACAATATTTACATAAAATGACAGCAGAACTTTACTGAAAACTTCCCATATACCTTACTGGTGCTTCCACGTAGGAGGAAGCCTATCCTTACAAACCACCAAGAGAGCACAGTGCTCGCGCTCCTGGGCAGGCAGGCTGTGGAAGGAGAAGGGCTACAGAAAAACTCCTCATGAAAGAGAATTTGGGAAGACTGAGGCAGACAAAACACCTGTACAGTACATTTTCTTCTCCAATATTAATTGACACAGCTTCTGCTCCAAGTCAATGGCTGACCTCCCAACAACGGTAAGGTTGCTTAATTTCTGCTTTTTGTTTGTAAAGTTTATTCTCAATTAGATCCTGACATTAGAATGTTTTTGTCCCTGTAGCATGAGAAGGAAAGAAAGCCCACCAATTCCACTTCAAGTTTAGTAATAGATATTGCATCTCAAAGATGCAATGAAACATAGTTTCCTATTAAAAAAAAAAACAACCCAGTTAAAAGGAATCCTCTCCCATGTATTGAACTACTAAACATTGCAAATATTATTTTCTTGCCATATACATTAACTGTGCTTCAATAAGAATTTTACTTAATATCAAAACAACAAAAAAGTGGCATTCAGTGAAACACTGTGTTTTAGCAAACTTCTAGTAGTGACATTTGGTGCAATGGAAGATGACCAGGGCGAGTGGCTCCCCTGCAGCGATGCTACAGGGGAACAGCCTGGACATCACGTCACCCTGGGATGGACCTGAGCTACCATTTCTCTAATACTGACCAGAATTACCCATATTCCAATGGTAACAACTGGTTTTCAGTCAAATGCATTGTTTAAACGTAGCAGCAGCAATAAAGCATAAGGTTAAACCAAAAAGATTTTGCACGTGTCTGTCTTACCAAAAGCCCATATGAAGGTGATAACCCTGACCACCGAGTCCACTCCTGCAAGCCAATGATACCACCATGAAGGACTTTCCATAGCAGCAGCAATAAAGCATAAGGTTAAACCAAAAAGATTTTGCACGTGTCTGTCTTACCAAAAGCCCATATGAAGGTGATAACCCTGACCACCGAGTCCACTCCTGCAAGCCAATGATACCACCATGAAGGACTTTCCACAATCAGTGATATCTGAACTCAGGAAAAGGGCTATTATTTTATATCAGCAGTTCAGAATCTCAGCAGACTGCTCCAGCTTATCAAAGGCTGATGACTCTCAAGAACATAATGAACCCCAAGTAGCTAAGAAATGCGCTAGCTCTAGTCACCATTTCTGCTATCTACCCTTCTTTCAAAATCTTTGTTGTTTAAAGTCAGAATAGTCACACAGTGAACATCCCACTAACCAGGCTGACAGACATGTTAAAATGTCTAGAAGCAGCCCACGTTTATACTACTGTAACTGCTGCAAAACTGCTGAAGGGTCAGCTGGCTGAGGCTACACGCCCCCCGTTTTCTTTCCTTCTATTGTTAGCCAATAAAGAAAAAAAAAATAACAAAACCAGAAATAAATGCCAGAGGAGGATAAGGGATGTAACAGGTCATTTAAGGTAGATAAAAAAAGCACAAGGAAGTATAGTGCACAACAGAAGGAAGCAAAGCCACAAAGCCACCTCAAAATCTTTAACAATGAACTATACTTGTATTTAAGGAGAATATAAGACACCCAAGCCATCAGGTATAAACTTAGATGCAGAAAGTAAAAAGATTGATATATTATTGCCAAAAGAAAACATGCTACTAAACCTTTGGCAGGAAGGCAAGTGGAACCTAAAACCAGAAGTAATTATACTAACAAGCAACTTACACACTGTAAATACTGAATAAAGACAAATAATAATTAATTTTTTCTGACACCTGTCACTAGATTATAGTAATCACATTTGCACTGTAGATACTCAGAAGCAAAACTACAAAAACAGTTACCAAAATGACCTTTATTTTTCAAATGTTTTAATTAACATACCAGGTTTGGGTGCTGCTTAAGTCCATTCCTAAATTAATTACAATTTTGAGCTCTGTGTACTTCAGTGCAGGCAAATCTCATACCTCTCATTATGTCAATGAAAGAACAGCCCACTTGAAAACTAATCTAGAAAATCAATTTCCAGCACAAAATAGATGTTACCATTTTGGAGAGTTTACTTCCCATACAATGTAGCGTCAAGTTCTTACGCAACTGGCTTTGGCTATGTACATGAGCTCTGTATTTTCCCATACAGACAGGGTTCTTTTCTCCTCATTTGACGAGATTAAATTCATTTCACACATATGCTCTTAACACAGACAGAAAAGGAATGTGCCGTGACCTCTGCTGCTATTCTTGAAAGGCATGTTTTACAAGCTAATTGCCATACAATACACAGAAATGTTATGTTCTGAAGTTTAAGCATTTTACTGACCTAGTCAAACTTCATTGCGAAAGCAACTGGGAAAACTTACTGTGACAATTTACTGAAGGCAATCACATTTCTAGCAAAAATAAACTATTTTATTATGCTTCCTGTATGTCCTGTATTTGGCTTCTGCTCTGATGTTTTTGAAAAGTGGGAGTTACTGCAGAAAAGTGAAACAAAACAGGACTCTCCAAATAGAAAACAGAGAAACATACACCCAACGTTCCTCTTCCCTAACAGTTCTGTTAAATCCATATGTCTCATGGAAAGGCTACAAGGAAAATGATTGAGACCACATCCATCTTCTGAAACTGAAGGAAATTCTACAGAGAATTACCCTAAGATCTCTTCTACCTTCGGGGGACTTTACACAAAAATATAAAGCTGAAGTATCTTACTAGAGAGAAACCATCTAGAGAAAGAAATCCACAGCAATGTCTTCAGGGAACACATTCTAGCAGAGCTTTCAAAATCACTATTTTACTTTCATGGGAACAAGCTTCAAGTTTAGTAACTCAGCCTTTAACTCAGGATATTTTCCTTCATTCCTGTAGTATTTTGATTTTTTTTCTTTCCTGTCTGCTTGTTCTTTAAATAGCATTTGGTGGCCTGGAAAGATACCGAGTCATATTTCCTGAAAGGGGACTGTGATTTTAATATCGGCAGCATCTGATCCTGCTTGTTTCCGGCAGATAGAGCAGAAACACCACCTGATTTCCGCAGTTGTGCTCTTGGTGTTAAGAACCATCCAAAAGCCTAAGAGACCATGAATTTGCTTTTCTGTGCCAGGTAAACTGATCTTGAAGTGTCTGTAATAAGCAACTCCTTTTTTTGCCAGGTTACTTTTTATCCAGGTTCGTCCTGGGGCTCCGGTCCACGCTGGGAGGTAATAGCAGGCAGCTGAAGCCCAGTAAAGGTGGACTGAAATAACTGCCAGAGTGACGGGAGAGAAAGGAGAAGCTCCTTTCTAACCACACCAGCTGCACAGCGTCTGCAAGAGCAACCCAAGCAGTGCCTCCAGGCTCCCACTGGGAAGACCTATCTGCACTAAAAGAATTGCTATTTCTAGAATACTTACCGAAGTCTTACGCAACACTCGCATCAGTTGCATTATCTGCTTCAGAGACGGTAGTGGTGTGGGCTACAGCACGCTTGGAGAACCAGGGAAAATGCTTTTTATAGCACAGACTAAACCTTAGAGGCCACCCGCAACAGGGACTATGTTCATGAGTCAACACAGTGTCTGATTTCTAAAAAACTGTGACAATGGTAATGTGGAGATGATGATGGATTTATCCAAACCCTTGTGGAAACAAGATTTAGAGGAACAATGTTAAAATTACTTCTGTGACTTGATACAAAATCTAAATCAAGACAAAACACAACAACACTGAGCAAAGTTACTGAGCTCACGCATCAGTTTTCTCCCTCACCTTTAGTCAAAGTATCAATACTTTCAGAAGGTATTGATTTCCTTGGCTGTTTAACCATAATGTTTAAATACAACTGACTATTCAACTCAACTGGTCTTTCAAAAATCCTAATTGTGAATCAGTGTTACAACCGACTATTTTGGACAGTTAAAGCTGCACCTAAGATTGCTGGGACTTTTCTGGATGTTAGTGTGATGAGACCCCAGAAAGAAAGACCTTCGTGAAAACCGCTTTGCTTTTCTTCGCCTACTGTCTTCCCTCATTTGCTTTCATCCGCATTGCTTGTATTAACTCTGCGATCCTCCACCAGCCGTCCCTGTTGAAGCCTTCGTGCTTCTTCTGCCCTACATTTTCCCACTCTCTTTATATGGCATTATGGAGGAAGAGTGTTCACACCACATCTTTTCAGGTTAGGAAGCTAGCTTTCCTATTTAAACAATGGCAGTAGCACCTGCACCCCGCAGTTGAGAAGAGAAGGCTCATTAGGAGCAGGAGGGGAAACCCACGCCCAGAGGAGGCTGCCGCGCAGCCCCAGCCCAGCAGGCAGACGAGCCCGCTCTCCGATACCTGACGGCTGGCAGGCAGCCTCCCACGCTGCAAGCCTACTCCTTGAGCAGTGTTTAACAAATCGAAAAAAGTAAAAAGTAAAACCTAAAAAGGGAAATACTGTCAAAGCACAAATTTTATTAACTACCGTATAACCCTACAAAGGACATACTCAATGGTCTCACCACCTCTTGCTACTGCCCAGAAGCAGAGGCTGGCTGAACAAGATCTTGCTTTCCTTGCAGCATGAGAACAGTATTCAGATTAACACAGGGAAGATATTATGCCAGTTTTCCACCAGGTACATTAAAACCTACATGTAAAAGTTAGCCTGATACAACACCAAGGAAGAGCTATGGGACTAGCAGGGGGAAAGAGCTGTACAGGACTGCAGGTGACTACACTGCAGGCAGGACTTGCAACCAAGATGAGGGATTTCCAGGTAGATACAGATGCTGCACGTTAAACACGCTCTTACTTCTCCCACAAGACAAGAGGAGGAAAGCCAACTTCCAGTCAATAATTCACTGCTTACAACCACTGCTAAAGAAAGTAGACATTTTCTGCTCAGAATGAGAGGCACAGACATAGAATATGAGTCCAAACAAACGATTATTCTTTTTAGGAGCAAACAGAAAAAAAAAGTTCTCATCAACACATATGCTCCTTCAAGACTTGCCGGTCTGTATGGTAAGGGATCTGTCAGACATTTATTCAGAACAAGTTCAAAGGCTTCTTCAAAGTCTTAATTATAAAGCAATCACAAGTAAGAACAGTTCATGTTCAGCTGAGTCCATATCAAGCCACTAACACTCTTCCAAACCATCGTCAGAGTTCACATGGACTCCTGGACTACTAATTTAAAGGTAATTACTCTTTCCTACTTTTTTTCTCCTCAGAACATGCTGAGCAAGCACTGAAGCACCTCACACTTCGACCTTAGATTTTTTGTAGTGTGGTATTTTCTCCAAAGATTTAGCTGAAATCTTAAGAAACATATTACCTAATATTTAGTTAAAAATAATTTTCATCTGTTCATTTGTAACGGGTCTGAAATGAAATTCATTTAATGTCTGATTCTACAGTTTCACCAGACCTTTATAGATTTCCTGATCTCAGCAGCTTTTTTAAGATTCCTGGAACTCAGAACCTGATGAATCAATTTCTGTTGGTTTTCCACCTTGACATACTGAATTAAAAATTGCAGCTTGAAGCAAGTTCTCACAGCTGAATTAATAGCTCCTGGACAGAGCTTAAAATGGAAAAATCTGACAGGAACTACAGCATAAATATCAAGGTTAAATTCTAACTGCATCTGAGCCTTTCAGCAAGGTTTCTGCTCACTTGAGTGGTTTGACCATATTCTCTATGTCCAGTTATTTCCAAATGCTGTTTGGCCTGCACGTGCTAGTTTTAGACAGTTACCACCATATCAAAGCGGTTCTTAAACTAACATCACCATTCCTTTTATCACCACTAATATGCTTCTGATACTTTACAAGGCAAATTGCTTGGAATTACAAGAGAGAAAAAGCACATTGTTTCATACAGCTATTTTTGTCTTCATTGACAATCAAAGACAAGTTTTTCACAATGCAAAACTTTAGATTTACACTTCAAAACACAAATATCTTAAACAAAAATGTAAAATATTTTTCTCTGTATGATCACCTTTTGTCCTGTACTAAACAATATGAAAATTAATAGAAATAGAGGGAAAAGGTACATCCTTCTCTGTTTCACCCCCCCCTTCAAAGAAGTGATGAAAAATTACCTTGTGGTAAATAGAATTATTTGTGTGGAGTACACAGGACACATTTAATTTAAGCAAGATCACATTAATTAAATATTTATAGCTATTGGACTTGCCCAAAGACATTTTCTCTCCATGCACTCTCATGCAAAGTCATTAAGGACAGAATGGTCAGGAGCTTTTTATATGGTATTCATTCTGGTTGAATACCACAAAAAGCAGTAAATATTCAGGCCTAAGTTTATTGCAGAGAATTCTGTAAGAGCTATAGAGAGATTCTGGAAAGGTCCTGTTACCATTTTTTCCACCTGTTTTAAAGCATTAGCTGCATATAGTTCTCCAATTGCCGACGCTTTTGCCCAAAGGATGCCATCATTCTCATATTTCAATTTCACCTAATGCTTCAATAAATTCATGTATATACACTTATTCTACAGTGCCTTCCAGGTATTTATGTACAATATACAACTATGTGTGTGCTTGAACATATACATACTTCCTATGCTTAATGTCTCTACTGGCTGATCAACCTCCCCTCAGTCTGGGCACTGGAGGGGGCTCAATGCTCTCTCACAAGGTGGAACACCTCCCTGAAGGTTGTCTTTGTCAGCAGAAGGTTTAGAAGAGTGTTACATATTTTTCAATAGAGTATGTAGAAAAACTGCTCCTTATTTGGAAAAATGTCAGTGAAGGAGTTTCTTCTGCTTCCTGCCGTGCCATCCACAGCATTTGAAGTATTTTTCTCTTTAAAACAATTAAGATATCAAGATCAAGATAACAGTACATCATTACAGCGTCTACCAGAAGCTACTAAGAATCAGTCAAATAGCAGAAGCCAGGGAAATACATCTGATTCCTATCAAGAGTCACTCTAGGATTCTAAAACAGGCTGGGTATACTTCTAAAGAAATTCAAAAGTTCAAGAATTTTTTCCTTCTTCTGATACGCATTTCAAAGAACTCCAGAATTTTCCCAGAGAAAAAGCAGAAGTTGTTAACCTTTCATTTTGAAATAAAAGAGCCACTTTGGACAAAAATAGGTAGCCAGATCTATTTTTACTTTTTCAATTCTTCTTCGAAGAAGAAATACTCTAAAAGAAATGAACATGTTTCCCAAATGGCTAGAGAACATTGCAGACCTCATTTAATTTATCTGAATTATCACTTAGAAAAACAGCTGTAAAACCTTAAAAATCTCTTCTCCCAAGTAACTAGTGATAGGACGAGTGGAAATGGCCTCAGGTTGCGTCAGGGGAGGTTTAGATTGGATATAGGAAAAATTTCTTTACTGAAAGAGTGATTAAGCATTGGAACAGGGAAGTGGTGGAGTCACCACCCCTGAACGTGTTCAAAAAAGGTGTTGATATGGCACTTCAGAACATGATCTAGTGGTCAGGGTAGTGTTGGGTTGAAGGCTGGACTTGATGATCTTAGAGGTCTTTTCCAACCTTAATGATTCTATGATTAATAGCTGCACTCTACTCTTTCAGCTTAGTTTCGCATTCTACATAGCATTTGTTGTCTTTTTTTTAATTTCCCAAAAGCCATGGTGACACCGAGCTAGCCAAACTTTTCTGGTCATGGTTTGCAAATGAATTTTTTCTTTTTTTAATTGACAGTTTGACTTAGAGCTACCTTCTTTCTTCTAAAACAATATATAATAGTATCTCTACAGCTAGAAGAAGACAGTTTTGAAGAAAAACAAGGAATAAAACTTTGTTTTTTCTGTTTTTTTCAACAAACCCCATGAGGAACTTCTGATAGCAAATTCTTTATCTCTCTGAAGTCATCCTCCTTGTTAGAGAAATAATCTTTCTTCAGAACCTAAGACACAATCAGCAAACAAAATGCAACACCCTCCCCAGATTATTTCTGCAGAGGAATGAAGTCAAAGCTTGGGCAATGCTTCCAGACAAGTTTGATGGAAGATCTCCTGAAACTTGCAGGTTGCCACCAAGAAGGTGCTGTTCTCCTTCTCCCAGGGCTGCATATTTCTCAGTGTTTTTCTTGCATCCAAACCGGCAGCTATGCAATCGTGTGCTCAGGTATCAACAATTCAGAAAGAAGTATGACTTTACAAGGGGATAGATAATAGCACTTGACAAAACAGCCAGTTCTCTTTGAAGGTCCTGATCTATTGCAGTCTAGGAAGCTGAGCTCGTTTTAGCACCTCCAGTTACTTCCTCCCACTACACCATAAGAAAGAGGTAATAACTTTGCAACTGAACATATTGAATATACTTCTCCTTTTCTTAGCAACCCTCTCCATGTTTTCCAGGAAGTTCTCTCTTGGAGGCCTCCTTGCTTTAAAACCTCCAGGAGATATAAGAGCAAGTGCAAGTAGCTTGCCAACTATAATTTTTGGCAAATTACAGCTGTACTGTTAACATCAAGGGTTGTCACCAACCTCTCTTACAGCTTGGATTATATCTCAAACTTAGGGAGGTTTCAAGACAGAATACACAGCCTTAGAGCTCTTGCATGCAACTTTTATCAAGATTCGGATAACAACACAGTCCCAAATAAAAGAACTCAAAAAGCTCTTAGGCATATGTGGCAGTTCAAATATGGAACAAAAAGGATTCAGCCATGTAAGACAATATTTTAAAAATTTTTCTAAGGAATTAGCAAGATGTCCATAAAGAACAAAATACCTCCCAAAAAATACCTCCAATTACTGTCAAATGAACTCATTTTCTTAGAATGGCTCTGAATTGCAAACAAACCTGAAGACATCCAGATACGTTAACAGGAGTCTTAACAAAACATTTTAAATCAAATTCTTAAGACAAACTCAAGAACACTGTAAAAGTTTACTTCTATTCTGCTCTTTCTGGAAATATCTGGGACTTGAATTCATGCAACTTGACCAGAATATACTACTGGCAGGAGTGGAAGATGCACCCACTTTCTACTAACTTAGATCTGTGGTATCTGTCCTGTGACTGGAAAAAAATTGCTGCTGTCATTGCACTTTGGAGCTCTGAGAGCTGGCATTTCACATGGTATATGATAGCTACTAAATAATAATTATAGGCACACGCTACCTGAGGCTATACAGTTGCTTCTTACAGCATTTCCTCCAGCAAGACATAAATTAAACTTCAGGTTTTTGTAGCAATTATGAATTTAATGAACTTTCGCTCCATTCCACCCTGAAGACAAAGATGAAACCGGAGCAGTCTGCAGTTACACACTTCACTCCTTAAAGTCTCTGTAGCAGAGTAGGTTTAAAATTCCTTGAAACAACCAAATCATGATTCAACATTCTAGAGCCATTATTTTATTTACATATATTCCTAATTCAATAGTTGTTTATTATTCTATGGAGACAGCTTGCGAGCATGCTGACCTAATGAGGCAAAGGTATCAGTAAACTGGGTTTATAGAAGTATGCAGATTCAGTAGCCATCACCATAGAATCCTGATCTATAATACCTCATAAAATGCTTGTAATGCCCACAGTAAATGTACGTACCTTGCACAAGCTTAAGGGTACCAGTATCTCCCTATCAGCAGAACAAACAGCCAGGCTGAAGTTTAATAAAACAATTACAGTTTTTGACATATACAGTGAAAACCAAGAGAATCTGAATTAAAACATAGGCAAAACCAAGCTAAAACCAGCTGAATACTCCAAAATAAGAAGTCTTAATAAGACACTTTATAAAATTACGCATTTTCTAAATTCTATTCTATTTCAAGGCCTTGCATTTAAATACAAATAGATATTCTAAATTGTGTTCTTCTCTATTGTTTTAGATTTTAAAAATATCTTTAGCACTGCAGTCATTACAGTTAAAGGGAAGGGAGTGAAAACACTTTCCTTCGTGCCAGTGGTATGATGCCAATTTTGTACTGCTGCCTATTTCAAATCCCATTTATTACCAGTGGTCATAAAAAGGACTTTTCTCTGTGTAGATGAGAAAGGCTTTTACTTCTACCCTGCTTCATCTTATGAACTTGGTACCTACTGCTTTATACTGAAAAATACATCCGCATAGTACATTCTGCTTTTTATGGATTTGTAAATATTCAAGATATAACTGCATGAATAAGAGATTATTAATGTTTTTCCTTTTATAAAAGCCTAATACTGAAGCTGTATTTCCTCTGCCATTTGAGACTTTATATTCAGTGAATTCCTGCTTTCCTAAATTACATTTTCTCATGATACAAGTACATAACTTCACTGTGTAGGCTGCAAATCTGGTGGGAAAAAAAACATTTTTTGGAAATGTTGAGTACTATCCGATTATCATTTTGTGGCAAGTTTTCCGCCTACATTAAAACCCACAGATAGTAAAAGTCAAAAGGAGCTGTGTTACATACCAGCTTGGCTCTGGAGGGAATGTAATTACTGCTTTTGTAGTGAATTTTGTGGCTTTTTTTTAACCACTTCGCATTTCCAAAACTGAACCCGGAAACAACTGTATGTTAAACCAGTTTTGCTATAGTAAAAAAGATGTTTCACAGCAGCCATGTTTTGAATTTTCCCAGTTACTCTGGATTCTGAATATTCCCAACTGTTCTACAAATGTAATACTATTTTTGGTTGAAGATTGGTGCTTAAAGATATCTAAAGAACCCTCTTTTTTTTACATCAAATACTGCACGTCCCTAAAATACTGTAGGTCCTTCAAAATGCACGAGTTCCTAGTCATGCAGCTGAGTTTGAAGTACAAATGAACCTGCCCCTAGGGACTTTACTTTCAGGGGATCTGGGCTAAACCACCTCTCTGAGAGCAAGCTTCAGGGCAGATTCTTGCTTTGACTTCTATTATACAATGTGTTCTCCTGCAAATAATAGGAGGGGTTTTTTCAAGGCAATTATACTTGTTTTAAAAAGAAACCCTTACATAAGCCTTTCACAATTGAGGAAAGAGTAATTAACTTGCATAATTATTGGTTGTGACCTGTAGTTTCAGTAATGCAGCTCAGCAGGCCTTTAAAATGGTCAGACACAGGCTGTTAAATAGTATTTGCCAGGGAAGGATGTAATCACATGGAGTTTCCCTGTCCTTTTTGACAGGGAATGCATATATTGACAGGGAATCCCCTTTGACAGGGATGCATATACATCCCTGTCACTGCAGCAAACAGAGGGCAGATGTAAGCAGAGACAACCTTCAAGATGAGATCTCAAGCATAAATTTTATTTCTATACCTTTTATTCATACCCTCAAGGCAGAAAACTTCTCCATGGCATTATGGTTGGCTGAGCAGAGCAGGAGGAAACATAAATTTAAAATCCCACAAGAGTGGCACATGTACAACTTCATACAAGTAGTGAGATACAGGAATTTCCATAAGATGTATGGCTAAACAAGTCCCAAGAGAGGTTACAAATGCAAGTTAAAAGGTACATATTAATCCTAGAAATAGAAGAGAAAATTTGAAGGAAAAAAGCCTGAAATTTCAATATCCACATCAAGACATTTTGGCAAAAATTCTTGTCCCATTATTTCCACATTGACAGATGTTTAGCACTTCAGTTTATGACTCAGAAATGCTCTGAGGGTGATGCTGTACTAGTCACATAACCTCCTCTCCACTGCACTTCAAGCAGAAAGGAAGGGTAGCGCATTGGACCAACTGCCTGACATCAACTTGATCCCTAACCTCACATTTCTCAATTCTACATTCAGTACTCTCCTTTTGTTCCTTCTCTTTTCGGCATTTACTTTATTTCAAATGACATCTAAATGTATTATTTAAGTACTGAAGTACTGACATTTGCAGATGTATGCTCTTGCTCAGTAGCTCTCCTGTACAATTAATTATTGAAAACGTAGTAAGTAAAAGCAGAACAACCTGGACCTACCTTCCTTAGAGAAAGGTGCAGCCCCATCTCCATTACTGGAACTCTCCTTTCCATAACTAAAGCAACTTCCTTTAAAAGATCATCTCACATAGGCAAGCCACAGGAACACCAGGGAGGATTTTAAAGCAGCGCCATTCCCTTGTGTGTTACCTTACTGGAGTGCTCAGTAACCACTGCTTTGCATCGACAGAGTAAATCCCTGTAATTGTTCTAGTGCAGTTACCTGATTCAAATACTCCTGATAGACACAGGGCCTCTGACTGGCACAATTCACCAAGAAATCCAGGACCACCTAGAATTTGAACCTCTCTCACCACTGCACATCACCATATTAAAATATGGGATTTTAAACAGAGGTTCTTTATACTCATCTCTGCTGGATGTAAAACCAGTGTCAAAAACCCTCTGCATCACATCAGTCTGAGCAGACCGAGCTGCCGAGTCCTGCAAGGGCACAAAGTCACGCTGGGAGACATTGAAGCAAACAGTTAGGGCCCCTGGTGATGGCCCTGGGCTTTCATCTTCCCCTGATCCTTCACATCCTCCCTGGTGCATCTGTGCCTGGAACCCGCCCTCCATCCCAACCCCGATTCTCTCAGTGAAGCAGATTCAGAATCAAACTTAACATGGAGAAAATTAATGCAGAAAAAAACCTGCCACTTCAAATATGGGACTGTATTTTCAAAAGCAGCCTGCCATTTTTGGAGTAACAGCTTTTAAGTCCCCCGCTTGAGACATCTTGAGTGCTATTTCCATGAAAGCTGAACATAGCCAGCTCCCGTGGAAACCAGCAAGTGAGGTGGGTGCTCAACATCTCGGCAAGCCATAGCAGTGCTTTTGCAAAGGAAAAATGTTAAAACTGAATCACTTACAATTAGGAGGTGCTGTCCAATTTTAGAAACCATGTAAAAAAAATAAGGACTTGGAATTAAGACAAAACAAAAAGAAGAAAGATAAATTCACTCAAAAGAAAATGATGCAGGGGAAAAAAGCAGCATTTGGAAATGCATTTAATTCCTACATCCCCAGACTCTTGATTTTTCATAGCCTTGGGGATGTGCCAGCACGTTGAAAAGATGAAAGATAACATTCTTCCAAAGGGGTCACACAGATGACGTGCTACTAACTGTCAACAAAATAGTAATTACAACAGCTTTATGTTTATTTGAGAACATTTTCAGTTAATAGAGCTCCTTAAAAGATTGTTAGATGTTTTTTTATGGTGACATTTGTATGTTATATGCAATTTATACTCTACAAAAGATCTATTTTAACACTCCAAAAGACTCCACTAGAACTGGGTATTTAGGTCATTTATATTACTGCAGTGAAGCGTCAGTTATTTCGTCTGATACTCTTAGACATTTTGTAATTTGCCAAGAGTAATGTTTTCCGTCAGTAAACTCTGGCAAGTCAATAAATGCAGGCTTGATTTGACTTGAACTGGCATCAGGGTTAGAAATGGAGAGGGTGAATACGAGTCTTCATTGTAGAAGTAAATGCCCCATTTTGTGGATGGTTAGCAGCGCTTCCTGCTCCACACCACACTTCCAGGGTTGTCTCTTAACAGATGTAAGGAAAGAAATCTGTAAAGGAGTTTCTACTTGCTGATGAAAATATCTGTTTAATTAATTCTACACAGTGAATTATGAAGCAGAATGTGCTGGACAGTTAGCAAAGGGTTTAAAGGAACAGGAGCGACCACAGAGAAAAACTCTGAATACAAGCGGAAAGGCAGAGAGCATAAACCAGAATTGCTTCTACTTGCCCCTTTCCCCTCAGAGGGGCAGCTTGGTCCCTGTAAGTTCCTGGGTACCCTGAGTCTTCCCCAGTTATGCCCACTGTAGCTGCCGGATGACTGCCTAAAACCTGCTAACAATATTGTTCATAAGTATGCAAAAGAAATAAAAACCTCTAATTGCTACTTCCTCCAGACTTGAGGTAAAAAAGGATGAAGAGATCACTGACAGCATCCTCTTCATGCTGATTTGAAGACAAGCATAATTCAGTCATCGCTGGGCAAACTAGGCATAATTAATCTTTCTTTATCCCTGTGGTGTGAGCACTTAGAGGTACAGAAAGTTTTCGGAAAGAGGTGAAGGCTCCAACATTCAGCACCTTTTGCAATCTTTTGGCAATAATAGTAAATACAAACCCAGGAGTTTGCAACTCCAAACACCTAGACATCAATATGTAGATAGAACTATAATATTTATTCTAAAACCTAGTGAACTTTGTATTGTGTAATTAAGCATCAGCAATTAAATTTGCTTTTGTCTGCTTTTTGGGGGTATGATTTGATGTGCCAAACCACAAACTGTATCCATGTAAGACAAGTCTAGAACAATAAAAAACCCATGGAAGCAATGGCATACATGGTTATAACAGCTGGCTTACAAAGTCTTCATTTTCACTACCCTCTGGACTTGATAGTGTGGAGATGGCTGCTATTTTTCTTTTGTTTGTTTCTTCTGTCAGTATCAAAAGAGTGGCGTTATCGCAATCCACCTGTATTTTCTGTATGTCAGCTGGCGATCAGACCAATGTATACCGGCATTTCAGTTAGCAAAATTACTCCACAGCCCTTTCATTAATGGACAACTAAATAGCGATTTCTCTCAGGTAGTAATACTTCTTGTCATTTCCCGAGAACCCTGCATCCATGTACTGATAGGGGAAAACAATGATACACTCTAAACCAGAACAGCATTGACAGTAGCACAGTAATACCCTTAATGGTCTTCAAACTGCTTTCTTTTGAACAAGACAAACAAAAGAAATCCATTTGCTTAGACCTTTCACGAACCGCACATTTTGAAACTTCAAGTCAGAATAAGGGGCACAGATGCTATGATCAAAGAGCAGCTGCTTGCTTAATCCATCAGGAAAAAGATCCAAACAAAAGCTTAAACGAGCAAAATGACAAGAATTCTTATGTTGAGGCCAAAATTTTCATTCACTGAGAAGTAGAGCATGCCTTTCAAATAACTGCAGAGAAGTAAAATAATAGGCAGACATTACAATGTTTATCAATTCTCAGCTTCAAAATAGTTCATTGACAAAGCCATTAGACTCTACTACAGAGCAACGTAGTGTCTTCCTGGTGATTTGAGCTGCTTGCACTTCACTGCTGTTACAGAAACTGTCAGATTGTTTGGATTACAGAACCCAGAGAGTGCAGAGAGAGTGTAATTCTTTTTTTTTATTAGATGGCTTGTGCATCTAATTAGTTACTTAATACAACCAATGGTGCACGCAGCCAAGTGGAACAGGTCTTATTTACTAAATTTAATGAGATAATTTGTTAGGAAAAGTTACTACGAAATGTCTGAACAATAACGAGCTAGAATTACAGCATGGGACATCCAGGTTATGCTCAGCTGGGATATACAGCATTAACCAGATGAACTAAGGACTCTCCCCAGGCTAGCACCTAAATTCAAGAGTTGGGTCCATCATTAAAGACCATTTTTGTCCCTACAGACTGAAACACAATATTTGTAGCTATGAAAAGTTCCAGTGTGAATTGCTGCAACTACAGTTAAATCAGCAAGAACATCATACACTCAATTTATAGAGCAGGGTCATTTCTGCCAGCTCTCTCGATCCTTTTATATTGTTAGTGCAAAGTAAAGTACTTGCCAAAATAAAGAGCGAATCCAACCCAAACTAATGTTTTAAAAACTCTTGAATCCTATGAAACTAGCACTAAAACAGAAAAGAATTCCAGACAGTGGGAGATACAAGTCTCTTTATCTACAGGCATGATAAACAATGAAGAGCAGGAGTCAGGAAGATGATCTGAGGAAGATCTCCTTAAATTAAAGGGCATTGGAGGCACTGAACACTGATACACAGCATGTCGATTTATGCTGTACAACAAGAGTTTCAGAAGTTTTACTGAATACCACAGGCAAGGATGCACCACCAGGGAGGTCTCCCAAAAGAGATCTGACTAAGTTTGTACTAGACATTTTGTCTTTCCAGCGCCCACTCCTGAAATCAAAGTAGCATGTCCAATGCAAGCTTAGTTTAACCCTAATACAGTAACAGAGGTCAACAAACAACATTTTAAACTATTATA
The DNA here is from genome assembly GCA_013400335.1 of Eurystomus gularis. Taxonomy (NCBI): domain Eukaryota; kingdom Metazoa; phylum Chordata; class Aves; order Coraciiformes; family Coraciidae; genus Eurystomus; species Eurystomus gularis. The sequence continues at coordinate 141,867 of VZZY01016937.1, forward strand.
CAGTGTTTTAATTTTGAGCACTGGGAAAAAGATCAAATACGCAAATTTCCATAGTGAAATTATGCAATATATAGCTAAAAAACATTGACTTTCACCTAGACATAATAACTCAAATGAAAAATTCAAAAACATAATATGCAATTTAATATTCCTTGGCAGAAGATCTCCTAGGACATTTTGTCTTCCCACTTCCTGACTCACTACAACCAAACCAGGAGTCACTTGGCAGCATGCATTATTATACATATAGTCCAGCTGTATAGCCTAAATCATAAGGGAAGAGGAAGACATGAAGCATCGAACTGTAGCTCCCTTGGGACACTAAAAAGGCTGATTTAATGCCAAATTGATCAAAGCATTTTTAACTGGAACTAATACATTTAAAGACTGAATGTTTCAATGTCTTCTGGACAGTTCTTTTCAGCTTTACACTGTTTTCACCAAAACGAAGTAACTGCAGATTATTTTTTTGTGAGTAGTTTCCATCTTCCAAAGAAAGGAATTAGTATTGGTCAAAAACTTTATCATTTCATAAGAAATATAATTAGGCCCAGTTCACAATGCAAAACTATAAATTCTTTGATACGCAGTAAATAGTTAAGTCATCACCTACGAGTAGATTAGCTTACTTCAAAAAAATGGGCTTCCAAAATTATTTACCCTTCTAAAATTAATGCTCTGTCATTTTAAAAGTAGCACTGATTAAGACTGTCAATAAGCAAAGTGGTCTTTGTCAGAAGAAATCTGTCACTCACCAGAAGATACGTTTGAAGAAACACAATCTGGACACTTTACAAACCTACCATCAATTTACAGATGATTCCAGACCATCTCTAGATAGATCATGTTACTGGTTGGTGTGAACAGTCTTACCTTGGGAAGCGTTATGGCTTTTTACTGTTCGATTTGTAGCTTCTTGGAGCACACACACAAAAATAGATTCATACCGAATCTGCTTTATATTTTCATGTATCTTTTACTTTTCCATTTTATTTCAATGCCTGTGCTACCTACATTGAGTGGAAACCTGTGCTTGACCTCAGAGACACCTATAACTAAAGACATCATTATCCCTCTCCACTCAGTACTTGTCAGGCCACACCTGGAACACTGTGTTCAGGTTTGGTCCCTGTTATGCAAAAAAGCTGTGGACAGGCTGGAGAGAGTCCCGAGAAGGGCCACAAACACAAACAAAGGATTGGGAAGCTGGTATATGAGGAAAGGCTGAGAAAACTGGGTTTGTTCAGCTTTGAGAAAAGAAGACTTAGGTGAGACCTTATCACCATGCTCCAGTATTCAAAGGGTGGCTACAAAGAAGACAGAGAATCCTTTTTTACAAGGAGTCACATGGAGAAGATGAGAGGTAATGGGTACAAATTAGTACTGGGGAGATCCCGACTGGACACAGAGAAAAATTTTTCACAATGAGAACAAGCAGCCACTAGAATAATCTCCCCACAGAAGTGGTGGGTTCCCCAACACCAGACAGTTAAAAAATTCAGCTGGGCTGTCTTGTCTAGACTGTGCTTTTGTCAACAAAGGTTGGATCAGATGATCCTTGAGGTCCCTTCCAACCTGGTAGTCTATCATTCTATGATAATTCAGTACAGAATTTTATTCAGACATATAGCACTTGCAAGAGAAGTAAAATAAATGCAATTGTATGATAATGTAATAAACCATACTAGTAAGTAAAAAAACTCTCTCACTCTTGAAGCTCTGTTTTTACCTACTGAAGAACTGAAAGACTTGTCAAATACTCAAGAGAATACTGACAAATTATTAACAATAATTAACACTAGATTTTTTTTATTGGTTACGTCTTCTCAAATGCTGTTTCTAAATTTGAGAATGTACATTCTCGTCTAAATTTGAGAATGTAAATATATGTACTACCTATTCAACTACTTTGGTGTTTTCCTGAAATAAAAACAATGAATGGTTCCAACTGTCCTAAGCTTCTGACATTCTGCAGAAATATGGCATTAAATATGGCATGTGTAATAATCCCACCTTTGTGATTGCTCTGACAAGCAACTAGCATTTAGAAAAGTCCAGCAGAACACGATGCCCATTTCCTTGTGCGTATCTGAGGTAATTAATGACATGGTCATACGTTAAGACAGTTTTCCAGCAAGAACCTGGGAATTTAACATGTAAGGTCCAAGAACAAGAAAAGATAAACTATGTTTTCAACATAACTGTGCTACAAGACCCAAAATCAAGGCTCAGAGTTGCTAATGACATAATTTGAAAAAATCCACAGTAATTTGGAGTTCTTACATATCCAGATAATTAATCTAATACCCCTGGAGAACAAAGGTCTTCCTACAGCGTGCAATCTTATTTTAGTTACAAATGCTATTAAAAACAGAGCCCTAATGCATCTGAAGTCTCGTTTACAGAACAGTATGAACTGTCAAGTAATGGCTCAGTCTATCTCAGGTAACCCAAACATTGCAGTTCAGTTGTCTTTAATTTTCAGTATTTTAATAGCTAGAGGCTCATTTGCAAACCAATTCATCTATTTCAGAAATCTGCCTTAGGATGATATTAATTACAGTGCCTATACTGACTAGATGGTCATTGACCATAAACCTTAAGATGACTACCTCACATCAGCTTTCACCTACCTTTCTACTATTATCTGCTCTTAGTGAGGAAACTGATTGTTTAATGGTCTGGTAGCGGTTTTTCTGTGCTTCTATCCAGAATGCAAAACTAGCTTAGAACCATTTCAATTAAAAACGGAGGTATTATGTCTGGATGAACTTCACAGATGCTCTACAGAGCTCTACCCATAAATACGTGAAAACTCTGAAACATTAATGAAGAAGAAAAACTTCCCTCCTTTTTACTAACAGGGTTTCTTTTTCTCATTATTCAGGCTTGTCTGTGACCTGGAAAGACTGTGAATCAGCTGTTCATGATGGAAAGCTGGCTCATCATGTACTTGCCTACAAAGTGCACTGTCAGCAAGTTTGCTGATGACACAAAACTGGGAGGAGTGGATGACACACCTGAAGGCTGTGCTGCTGAGACCTAGACAGGCTGGAGAGTTGGGCGGGGAGAAATTTAATGAAACATAACAAGGGCAAGTGTAGAGTCTTGCATCTGGGCAAGAACAACCCCACGCACCAGTATAAGGTGTTGGAGAGCAGTGTAGGGGAAAGGGACCTGGGGGTCCTGGTGGACAGCAGGATGACCATAAGTCAGCAATGTGCCCTTGTGGCCAAGAAGGCCAACGGCATCCTGGGGTGTATTAGAAGGGATGTGGTTAGTAGGTCCAGAAAGGTTCTCCTCCCCCTCTACTCTGCCCTGGTGAGACCGCATCTGGAATACTGTGTCCAGTTCTGGGCCCCTCAGTTCATGAAGGACACGGAACTGCTTCAGAGAGTCCAGCGCAGAGCCGCAAAGATGATTAAGGGAGTAGAACATCTCTGTTATGAGGAAAGGCTGAGGGAGCTGGGTCTCTTTAGCTTGGAGGAGACTGAGGGGTGACCTCATTAATGTTTATAAATATATAAAGGGTGAGTGTTAGGAGGATGGAGCCAGGCTCTTCTCAGTGACACCCAATGATATGACAAGGGGCAATGGGTGCAAGCTGGAACACAGGAGGTTCCACATAAATATGAGAAAAAATTTCCTTCACAGTGAGGGTGACAGAGCACTGGAACAAGCTGCCCAGAGAGGTTGTGGAGTCTCCTTCTCTGGAGACATTCAAAACCCACCTGGATGTGTTCCTGTGTGTCCTGAACTAGGAGATCCTGCTCAGAAAGGGGGATTGGACTAGATGATCTTTCAAGATCCCTTCCAATCCCTAGCATTCTGTGATTCTGTAAAACGTACATGGGAAAGAATGCACTGAAAGAAGGCAAGGTGCCTAGCTGCCCACTGAAGTATTTAGCCCTGTGCTTTGAGGCAGCATCTACTGGTGCACTCACATCAGAAATCTGAGGTTCCAGGTTTCTCAGTTCAATTTAATTAATTCCTCTGAGAGAAAGCTGGATAGCTCTACTCTAAGTTTTTCATAGAGCATGAGCTTCGCTATGCAAACAGAACTATACTTGATATCAGTGGCATTTTGCAGCTGACAAGCTTGTCAGTTCTCACACATTAGAAAAATCCATAGCTTGTGTGATAAACCGCCAAAATGAAGAGGAAAAGTGTGCTTCTGCAAGCATTAATTTCTTCTGTCACTGGCTTGATCCAGCACATAGAGAGAAGCTAAGATATCTCATTTAGGGCATTGTAACATGAACAGAAACCAGGAGGTCCCTTCTAATTATCCGACCACACCCCGCTCCTGCAAGGTACTTGAAAATCTCTTTCATGTATTTTCTGAAATCTGCCTTAATACTATTTCTATGCCTTCTACACCAATATGAACATTCAAGGCATACTGGTCTGGTATTAACAACTGTCCTCTACTTTCTATCCTGAACTCACTCGTGGCTTTCTTGGATGCCGATACTGTCAGCTCTGTCCACCCATTCATTCCAGTGCAAAGCCAAGCTTCTTAAATGCAGGGCGTTGGAACCATAACAGTTCCTCAGGGGAGATCTTCCTAGCACCTCACTACCTGTACTAGAAATAAATACCTCACTATACCTCTTCAAATAGACACTTGCTTTGTGCATGGCTACATAGCCTCAACAGACTAATCCTATGACCAACAGTAAATCCAGGTATTTCCTCCTGTCTCCTGAATTTCCAGGTGTCAGTCATAAATCCAAAAGTGCATGACTTTATTGCCCTTGTGACTGAATTTCACGTCTGTTACACCAGTCTTCAAGGTCAACCTGTTTGTCTTTTTCTATATTGTTTACATCTCCAAATTCTACACAACCAGCTATCCCCACAGTTGCTCTTTTTGGTCAGCATCACTAATAAAAACATTCTTCAACTCTTGAGAGTGTCTATCCAGTAATTTCTCGCTAGCCTGACTGCTCTGCTTTTAACCTACTCATTGATGTGGTGTGTTTGCACAATCTGCTACCTAACCTAAAATTCTACAGCACTGGCAGGAAAAAAACCTGTTGTTATCTACTTAAACTGAAGTTAGAGAAATGCTCCAAATACATTTCACAGATTCACATAATGGTTGATGTTGGTAGGGACCTCTGCAAGTCATCTAGTCCAACCCTCCTGCTCAAGCAGGGCCACATAGGGCCAGCTGCCCAGGACCATGTCCAGATGGCTTCTGAGTATCTCCAAGGACAGAGACTTCACAATCTTTCTGGGCAACCTGTACTAGTGCTCAGTGACCCTCACACTAAAATAGCTTTTCTTTACACAGAGACAAATGGCACATTGCTGCCTCATGTTCAGCTTGGTGCTCTCCGGGTCCCATTCTGCAAAGTTGCTTTCCAGCTGGGCAGCCCCCAGCAGGTAACAGTTCATGGGGTTGCTCCTCCTCAGGTGCAGGACTTTGCATTTCTCCTTGTTGGGCTTCATGAGGTTCCTGTGCGCCCATTTCTCCCATCAAGGTCCCTCTGAATGGCAGCACAACCCTCTGGAATGTCAGTTACTCCTCCAAGATGTGTCATCAGCAAACTTGCTGAGGGTACACTCTGCCCCACCATTCGGATCATTAACGAAGATGCTGAACAGGACTGGGCTCAGTAGGGGTAAACTGCTAGTTACTGTCCTCCAAATAGATTTTGTACCTCTGAGCTCAGTCATTCAGCCAGTTTTCAACCCAGCTCACTGTCTGCTCAACCAGCCCACACTTCATCAGCTTCTCTGGGAAAAGGTTACGGGAGACAGTGTTGACAGTCGTAATGAAATCAAGACAGACAAGATACACTACTCTCTCCTCAACTACCAGGTCAGTCATTTCATCATAGGTGATATCAGGTTGGTCAAGCATGGCTTCCCCCTGTTAAGTCTATGTTAACTATTCCTGATGACCTTCTTCTTTATTTTAAATGCTTTCAAACCACTGGAAAATATCACATCTGCAAAGAGGACTTCAGGACTAACGTAGTTAAATCTGCTTTATTGCAAATTTGGACCAACTGAGAATCTGTTGTTTCAGTCTATAGCCTGAAATCTCCTGATTTCAGGTATCTTCTTTTTTTTCCAAGGAGCAAAAAGTAAAAGTCATGCAATCCACACACTTCAATAGCGATAGAAGTGAGTAATCACAAGAGATTCTATACACACTTTTCATCAACATCTTAATTTTTAGAAAGATTTTCTACGAACTCTAACAAAATCCCGTCTTAAATCCTATCCCCAAATCTTTGGTCTCTAATTATTAGGCTCTTAAGGGTAACCATAAGTAGACTAACAAACAAGAAAAACTGCATTTATTTCCAGCTGAGTACATAAATACTGCTCTCTAATATTTTTCCTCCCAATTAAGCAGTTTGTAAACCTGATAAAGCTTTTGGGAAAAAAGCCATCCTATTCAAAATTCTAGAAACTCTTTGACTCTACATAAATTTTCAGGATGAAACTTTGTTACCTGAATTCTGGAATAAACATATCTAACAATATCTGAAAGCCCCAATCACCCTCAGGAAATGCTTCAATGACCTGAATGTGTCAAAAAGAGGGACAAGTAGATGACCGCACTGAAAAAAAACATGAATGAGAAAACAGTAGGTCAACTATTTACTGTTCCACTGAAAATAAAATATTTTTTACCACAATTCAGCATATGCTTAAAATTGATGAATTACTTTTAAAAAATAATTTGTGACACACCATGTATGATTTTGCTATATAAACTGTGAAAATACACCGGAAGATAAAAGCATAGATAGTCCTGATTACAAAGCCTGACACAAAATTCAAGTCTGGTGGGAGACAAGAGCTTTGTCTTATCAATAGTACAATTTTCAGGAAAGGTCCCCAGAAATAATAGATAAGTTTACATTTGAAAAAAAAGTATTATTCCACTTTTCAGAATAACATCACTCAATTTCCATGTTCCAGATAAAACCTGAAAAAAAGAGTTGAATAAATCTTGATTAAGTCTAGAATAAACTACCAGAATACAATGAGAAAAATCAGTGCTTCTATCTTGCACCTGCAAAACTGGATGCAACTTTTAATGTTCATTTGTTATGTAAGTTAAAAAATGAAATGCTAATAGTGTGGAGATGGACACAACACCAGCAAGCACACAGTGAAAACTAAAGGAAACGCTAAAGGGAAAAAAAAGGAGTACCTGTGAGTTCCTTATTTTCCAGATCTCATAGAGGACAAGAAAAATACCACTGTCAGGATTGTCCGTTCCACAGAAGCCTGGACGGGTGTGAATAACGAAGCAGGGGCACAGCCAACGCCCCCCAGCAGCGCCAGGGCAGGAGCAAACTCCTCTTTGCAACTGTGCAGCAGCTACGCCACAACTGCACAAGGAGACGCCTCTGAACTACCATTAGTGCAGTTAAATTTTGCTGCTACGCCAATTCAACAGCTGCATAATATAGTCTTAACTGTTAGAAACAGCTTTGTTCCTCTTCATGTATTTTAATTTTTATTTGCAAGCTGTTGGTCCTAGGAGATATTTACATCTTGAAAATATACAATAAGGTTAATCATCTTTGCCATGTTTTTAAGGACTGAAACAAAAAATGAGCAAACTTTTTATGTGAACGTGAAAAAAAACCCTGTGAAATTCTGATACTTCTGGAACAAAGAGATTAACATTCCTCAATTAAGACAGGAGAAAGCTTTCTTCAAATTGACTTGCAGGCAGTACATATTATTTCTTTAGTTCAGAGATTAGATGTGTGGGTAAACCGGTTTCCAAGGTAACTGGACTAACCATGGGGAAGTCATCAGGGTGATAAGTAACTAAGAAAATTTAGAAGGTACCACACGGAAATAGAAGAGAAGCTGCTGAACTGTAGCTATTCAGATAAGCCTAAGATTTACTTATTTTACATAAAGTAGAACAGGATTATTGAGAACAGTGTTTCTAATGTTTAAACTGCAAGGTCATGAACAGTGCCTGAAAATCTGACATGAGGCCAGAGGAGATGATACTTCTCACTGAACACAACAAGCACAAGTAGGAGACGAAGCCCTTCAGTGCTCATACAACGCAAACTGGCTCCTAGGTTTCCTCCTCGTTGCTACCAGGTTCAGTAAATCAGGGACACAGATCCTGTGGGAAACTATAGTAGTTTTCTTTTTCAGTGCTCCAAATAGCATTTCTGAAAGCTTTTGAAAAGACCTGGGAGAGACAAGACCAGCTCATAGTATCTGAAATACTTCTCAGTGCTCAATCCTGTAAGCTGCTTCTCAACTAGAAACACCATCACCTACAGCAAAAATTCAGGGGCTTCTGTAAGAATATGAACTGAAACAGCTTTGCACAGCTTTGCACTCAGTGCAAATAGTCCCAAATCCATTAAATTCTCATATGCTGTTACATGCTTCTTGTGTACTAATTTCTTAATTTGCAGTAACAGAAAAAAGGTTGATACAGCAGCAAGATAACCACAGATAACAGCAAAAACATCCTGTGCAGATTCAAATAAAAAATCCACCACATTATATAATAACTCTGAAAACCACTTAAAGGACACAGTAAAGATACATATTCTTAAGTTATCCACAAAGAGAAAAAAACCAACCAACCAACCAACAAAATCCAAACGTTTAGCTTGGCTAAGAAGAATTCTTTGCACTGGGGGAAGGCATTAATTTGCATCTCACTACCAGCAGGATTCTACTGTTCTTCTACACCTGCCCACAATCTAGCAAACCAGAAACAAAAAATCAAATTAAATCCTGTGGCATACAGTAGCACAAAAGACCCCCTTAGGTCTTATCATCCTCTAGGATATTTAAAAGACTGGAAGTCCAGAGGGTTTCTCAATGGGATGGAGTAATTTTGTTAGCTTAACATCTCTGCATCAAGCCTCCCAGCAGCTTCAGCCCTAGGTTAGCACAGGAAGAGTCACTGTGCTTGTTGTGTAAACATGCTTTAAACCACCACAGGAAAAAGAAAAAAAAAAGACATAAACAGACACACAGCTGCCTCTACAGAATGACATAGAGATAAACCAGCCATTCCCTCCAACTCCAAGAGAAAAACCTCTGATTCTTCAAATGCTGTATTCCGAAAAAAACCTTACCAGAAGACTGCTCCTGCCTCCTCTAGTATATGGAGAGCAGACATTTATTTAGTTACACACAGGATCCTAGATACTCAATTCAATCATGAAAGCAATTTTGTCTTCAAACTGGAAGCTTTCTAAACTACACCCTTGAATTACCATAAATAAAATTCTGTGAAAGCATCAAATAAATTCACAATCTTTTGTTGTGAAGAATACATAATTATTAGCAAATTCTATAACCATCCATCAGCAATTAGCTTTTGGACAGGCGGGCTCAGTAAGGAGAATTTGCTTGGCTTATTTTATATAAAATAAGACAAAGTATATGACTACACTGTAAAGTAAATTAGTCTTTTTATTAAGCACCAAACAGCTACAACTAGACTGCTTTTGTTACCAACCCGTCCTGTTTGATTTTAATTCAGGTACACCAAATTTATATTCCCACCTGCAGCAACATATGCACATATTCCCCATGACAGACTCCCCTCTGTTGGATTCCTGAACATAGCTTGATACTATTATACAAAGGAAAGGGGGAATGTGGGAACTTGTCGTTTGTTTCTGACTTCTATTGGCCAAACATTTAATTATATTCATGACAGATAATCTTGCCAAACAAGTATCAAGTCACATTGGGCAGCTGCAGGAAAGGAAGTCAGCACTACCATAAAACCACTAGGAACTCAAAACACAGGCTAAAGCCTCCTTCTTCCTCTATATTAATTTCAGTTTCAGTTCTGCTGAAGATATCATTGATAACAAACCCTCTCTTGCCAGAGTTACACCTGAGGTACAATCCTGTCCGCAGTACATCACCCATCTTTTCTTAATTTCTGAAACCTCTTTTCACAGTTAGTAAAGATCTATGACAGCACACGAGGTGTGTTTTGGAGCTGCTGAAGTTCTCCCAAATCAAAGTGGTGAAGGACAGAGCAGCTGTGCAGGCAGGAGACAAGTGCTCCAACACATGTAGCTACAGCTCCTGGCTCTTTCCCCAGGTTTCACCTGTACCTCATTTACTTGTACATCTGTGAGCATATATCATAAATGGCAAATAATATTTCCCTTCTGAACTGTAATATTATGACATCGATTCATGAGCACTGTAAGATTCCCCCAAAGCAGTTATCTAAATATTACAATTTTTATTTTCCATTAAAATTTGAAGGTCTCAGTTCTACTTCTCTCTCTTTCATCAATCCCAGTTGCATAACAAAGCATTAGTTCATCTTCCTCTGAGTGTTTCTCTCTCTGCTATGTTATCTGTTGGACTTATTTATATTAATTATGCAGACAAAAAGACATTCTAGCCACAAAGTGAAAACCTCTGTAAGGCCCTGACTGTGTCTCAAAACCAGGGCAGCTTCAAGATATGAACAAGAAAGCCTTCCCTTGGTTATCCTGGTTTTAAAACTATTCTAGCTTCTTTACTCATTCATGTTTTATTTATCTCCCCCCCACTTCCCCCCTTGAGGAACGCTCCACATTCAAATTGCTTTAGAGTAGTGAAGTTAAATGTTAGTCTTTGTGACTGCCCAGCCACTACTTTCACAGAGCATAATGGGAGAGACAACCTAAAAAGAAAAAGTCGGGTTTCAGCTGATAGCATGACTGAAGAACACAGGATGGAAATGCAAAGACGAGTCAGGTTTGAGAAACAAATACTATTTGTTATCCCTAACTGGGGCCTATAATCCAGTAAAGTATTTATGGTCTTATCAGCTGGTCAAATTAAAATATATTTACGTACTGACTAAACAAAAAACCTGAAGTTGAGACTTAAACCCCCCACAAAACCCAAAGGGAAATTAAGTTGCATTAGGGGTGGTGCTCCACAAAGTAAGCACAAACACCAGCCAAGGCCCTGCGCAGAGTCAAGAATCAATTTACTGATCACTACAGTCTCTTTGACTTCTTCCTCCTATAGCTCCCAGCCCTAATAAGGGCTGATCAAATGCAGCAGTCTCCTGCCTTCTGATATCCACAGCTGCCTCCCTTCACTCAGGGCCCAAAGCTTACAACTGCCTCTGGAAGGCAGAAGACTGCTGCATCTGATCAAAAAACCAGAAAAGATCCAACTCTCTTCATGAAAGCCTGTCCAGGAGGGGAAAAGATGACAGTGATGCCCTTCATATAAAAGGCCAAGTGGCTATAACACTCACTCACTATGTGGGAGTTAAAATTCAATTCCCTTTAAGTCAAAGAATTTCTTTTTAAATCTAATAGCTCCTCAGCTATTTCATTTTAACAAGTCTTTCAGCGCATCCCAGATCCCAGAGTTGCCCTCAGTGCTGAAGGGGAACAGTCTAAATATTAAGCTACACAACAATATTTGCCCTTGTGTGCTTTCCAGTGCCGGCACCTGCAAATTCTTTCTGTAGAGTTAGTTCTTTTGGTCCCATGTTCAACAGAAAGCATGGAAGAACACACAACATAACCTACAGTATAACATTCAAGTAGACGCTCTCCTAGAAAATGATGGAGGGATGTCTGAGTCCCCTTCTGAGGTACAAGCTCCAAAGATGGTTATCCTTTCTACAAGTTCTTTTATTAACTGCATGGACAAGCTAAAGTGTTTTATAAAATTTGATTTTAAACTCACAACACACTTGAAAAAGCTGCCAGCCTTCATGAGATGATGTACATGCACTCCAAGATGAGTAAGAAACCCCGATGAGCCGTAGAGCAAAGGTTTTGTGAACATCCCCTTGAGCACCTTATAGAATTGTGATGTGATCACACAAAGGAGACTCACTGACTAGTCATGAAACTCCAGAATTGCTTTCAACTGAGGGTACTACACTCTCTTTCATGAAGCTGATGCCATTTGTTATGAAATACCACCCAAACATGCAGCATTTTTTTTAGTCAAAAGTACTGAAAGTTACGAACTTTAAGTCATCCACTTTCTTATCAAAGTAGCTTTGTGTTTCTTTAAATACTACCAGGTATTGAAACTATTCCCAGCAAAGCATGAGTTCGTGGTTTTGTTATGAGATCTACCTAAAGTAGATATTTTCTGACATAATTCTTGTAACCAGATGAAGGAACTATCCCACCAGTACTGAGTAATTAGACCACAGATTAATGTTCAGTGCACTGTTTTAGGCTCCTTGCAGAACAGACTGCAATTCCCAGGGCCGGCTGTTCCAGGGAAACAGAGCAAGGAGTAAGGGCCAGTACTCCCCACAATTCTCAAATTTTCTTTCTTTCATAACAGGTAGTTTGCTGTAGCTTTCTTTTTTGGGTTCACTCTCTTCTAGCTGATTAACTGTTGAATCTTTCTCTTACAGCAAACTACAGACAAAGCTGTAAGCTCTTCCTTAACTGTGGTGTGAAATTAAGAAGCGTCTTTGTAGTGCAGATCAGTCCATCAGTAAGGTGAGGCTGTGAAATAGCTAAAATATTGCCAGATCATTGAAGTACTTCTGCAGAGATGTCCACATTAAATTTCAACAGTGCTGTGACAACAATGAATCTATTCCATGACATGGATGCTGTTATGATCTTAGCTAGAAAATACCCTACAATCTCACTGCTAGGCTTTTAGCACAGGTGGCCAAGTGCACAGGAAATTCATGCAGAGGTTCCCCCTCAGCTTTTAACGGTCATAATCACTCTTCCATCTTTAAGAAACACTTTCCTAAGTCATCTCAATTTGAGAAGCTTTTTTACATTAGGTGCCACCTTATTTTGCTGGATTACACCACTGTCAAGTTTTCTATGTCCCAAACTTTCTTGTTCATGTTTGCTTGAGTTCACTTGCTGTCACACACCCATGAGAAAAGGAAGCGCTACCTGTCAGTTCGGCAGCTCTCCTGATGCCCTCTCTGTTCAGCAATGCCAAATGCAGTCTAAGCAGAAAAATTACTATCTGTGTGCTTCTTCAGGTCATTGCCATCATCACGTCTGTCCAGTTCCCTCGTTATCAGTACATGCTGATACCTTATTTTCTATTCCCTATGTGCTAAGCACATGTGCAGAAGGCAACGTGACTCAGTGGTGTTGTAATGATGGTTTCCAACACTGTTGTCTGCCAATCTTGCACAGTATAGGCTGCATAGCATAGTACAGTATAGTTTGGTTTGATATCCCATCATGTGCCATCAGGAAGCTCAGTGAACTGAATCAGAGCTGGTGGTGTAAGTTCTGGAAATCTGCTGTCAGTACTGCTAAGCTAATTTACTGATCAAATTCACGATGGCAGCATGACAAAGGGCTGCACCATGTCATGGAGTCATAAAAATATCTTATTTCTGATGGTAACACTGCATGGAGCATTTGTCTGCACCAAATACAGGGATATGGATATTAGCAGAAGCAGCTGATTCAAAGTAAGATATTTTAAATGCAATTTATTCTACAATTGCATTTCTTTTCAGTTTAACAACTTAAATCAAATCTGAGGTTTGAAAGAGGGATGAAGGACAGTCCTCCTTTTCTTCTACTGCTGGTGTTTTTTTCAGTTAGTGAGACAAAAGATAAAATTTTGACCTTCGTCTTCCAAGTAATCCAAGCCAGTCATTAAAAGACAACTACTATTCAGCAAGTCACCAAGTGATGCTATATCCTGGAATTCCTGTGCTAATAAAAGACAAAGAATTTGATCTCATATTTCATTATTATAGTACCACCTTTGTTTAAAAGAGAACAAAAAATACCTTATACCAGCGAGAAGTCACACCATGCTTACCCTTAACAGACATTTTTGCTACACCCTCCTGGCAGGTTTACCTTGCACTGCAAAAATTCTTGCAGCTAAAGCAAGCCCCACACCCTTGGGATAAACCTTATGTTTATCATGTAAGAATAAATTACAGTTAAGACAAAAATTTATCTTTCAAAGAGCATTTGAATGAATTACCACTACAATATTTTATTAGTCCAGTATCTGCATACACAAGCAAGTTTGTTCTATTAATTCTTACTTTTCTAGGTGTATAACTGTATCTTCTAAAAAGGGGCAGCAGTAAATCCACCTGTAGGCTGGCCAGGTGAAGCAGATACTCCACATAACATGGCCCAGAGAAGATGCTTCCTCTTCTCTCAGGTGTCAGCCAGTTTTAAGAAAAACTGCAATGGAACATATGGCACATCTAGATTTTGTCGTCTCACGCAGTAAAGAAGCAAGCTATCAAAAGCAAAGAGTGAGATCAGATAGAAAGATCTGTAGAAAGAACAAGAACAATCAGAGACTGAACAGCCTTTATAGAGCCTCTATGTATACGAAGCTACACATCTGACCCATCATTTACTTACTACAAATAATAAAACACAATAAACAAAAAACACAAGTAGTACTGTAACAAAATAAACTCAGTGGAAGAAAAGCACCACGGTAAATTCTTCAGTCTTTTGAGTGATTAACATGCTGTACAAGGGTAAAAATTCATAAACTGACAATTAAAAAAGAAGTTGCTTTTTTTTTCTGTTGTATTTTTTAATATAATGCAAAATTTAATCCAGTATGTAGCCCTAAAAATGATGATAAATAAGGAAATTATGTTCTAGGCCATCCACAAAACTAACTGCAGCCTGTGAAGTGTCTAGATTCAATACAGGAGGAAAAAAAGAAGACAACCAGAAACCAGATTTGAAAAAATAAAAAATAAAAAAAAATCACGAGGCAGAGTACAAATGCTCTGATAACATCAGGAAGTTGATTGAGGCAAAATGGTGAAGAAAAGGTTCAAGTGTATTTCAGACAGTGCTATCCTGTGGGACTACTGATGCAGCGGTAAGCAGTTAGCTCTTAAAGAATGGCCACAAACCTCTGCTGCGGCTTTTCTGAGCCCTAAATGCTGCAAGGGCAGCCCTACCACACACCAGCTGCACTGGCTTATGAAAGCTGGGGCAGGGCCCAGCCAGGGCAGGGTACCGGGTTCTGATGAGGCCCTGACTGAGCCTGCACTCCCACCCCATCATCCAGCTAGGGGAAGAGATCCCCACCACTCCACCACTAGCCTGGCCAAGCCCCCATGGCTCTCATTGCTGGGCTGCTGGAAGCTAAATCCAGCTTTCTCAAGCTCAGAAATGTGCAGTTCTTAATGGCATGGATTAACCCCAGGGCTTCTCCAGGGCTTAGAGACACAAGTGACCTTCTGGACTAGGAAAATAAAATAAATAACATAAATCACATATAGGGACAAGAGGCTTGCTTTAACAGATTCACTTTTAAGCCACAGGAGTGAAGAACAATTCACTTTATACTACTCACTACCTTTCAGGCTTAGTCCCTTTATTCAAAGTGCTACTCCAAAAACTTCCCACTCATTTCTCTCATGTTTTATAACTCACTCATCACCTTCAGACACACACACTGGCCTCTTCTGGGAGTTCCTGAGCTTTACAAAACCAGCAAAATGCCTCTCCATCATTATCAGAAGGACTTCAGACATAAACTAGGCAACATTAGCAGCTTGGTACATTTAACAAAGCGAGCAATTGCACTGAAGGTGCACAGTACAGTGTGGAATAATTTACCAGTCTGACCAGAGCTTCTGAGTACTCAGCCTCAATCGAGTGCTCAGCTCATGCTCCCATTCCAACCAGGGCTTACGTGGCTGCGAGACAACAGCCACGCAGACCGGCTACGGCTACACACAAAACGTCGGTGGGCTTTGCCTGCACTGCAAATGAACACTACCCTCAGCAGTTTTATTTTTGTATCAGCTGGTTTTAATTTCTCCTCTTAATCATATATATTTAACTAATATTTGTTCAAACATTTCCCAAATATTTTTTTGCATTGTTACAAACATGTAACTGTTAAATGCTACTAACTAAACGTTAACCTAAAGGTTAGGTCAATCTGCTCATGCTATAATACAACAAAATATGTCAAAAAAAAAAACAACAAACCAACAACCTGAAAAGCCTTTCTTAGCTATTTTGATTGACAGTGGTGGGTCTAGGTTCTCATTAAACACAAAACACTAAAATGCTACTGTCAATCCTTAAACTAAACTATCTGTAATTACAGATAAAAATTCAAGCTGTACTCAATGAGCTCTTGTTAAAATATTCATATATATTTAAACAACATTAACTATTACAATCAGGGAGATCACTCTGGAGCTGCTCTACCACCGTGGATTTGCAAAACCATCCACTCTTATGACTTGATAAATAATATGAGAGATCACTTAGTACCACCCACCTGAATCTTCTCTAGGCTAAGTAGTCCCAGTACCCTCAGCCTCTCCTCACACGAGAGACGCTCCAGACCCTTCCTCATCTTCAAGGGCCTTCATTGGACTCTCTCCAGTCTCTTATACTGGGGAGCCAGAACAGGACCTAGAACTCCAGGTATGGTCTCACCAGTGCTGTTAAGAGGAGAAAGACCACACCTCCCTCAACTAGCCTGGCAACGCTCCCCCCAGTGCCACCCAGGATACCATCAGCCTTCCTTGCTACAAGAGAACATTGCTGGCTCTTGGTGTTCTCCAGGACTCCAGATCCTCTTCTGCAAAGTTGCTTTCCAGCTGTGTGGCCTCCAGCACATACCGGGGCATGGGGCTCTTCCTCCCGAGGTGCAGGACTTGGCACTATTCTCTGCTGAACTTCAAGAGCTCCCTGTCTGCCCGCTCCTCTGTTTAGCCAGTTTTCAATCCACTTCACTGTCTGCGCATCCAGCCCCCTACCTCATCAGCTTCTCTATGAGAATGTTATGTCAAAAGCCTTTTTGAAATGAATGTAGACAAGACCCATTGCTCTCCCCTCATCTATCAAGCCAGTCACTTCATTGTAGAAGTTATGAGGTTGGTCAAGCATAACTTCCACATTTTAGTGGCCAAGACTTACTGGTAATGACGGTGTCATGCACTTGTAGTAAACCACAGTAAGTCTTAGCACTTATTTTGGATCTACAGCTGTTAAGATGGAGATTGCTTTACTGACCATACAGAAAGAAGAGGAAAAAGAAAATAAAAAAAGAAAAAAACAAGAAAAAACCCCCTTTGTTTAATGGTATTTACCTCCCCCCCATGTTAAATAACAACATGAAAGAAATGTGCAAAACATCAAGGTGGCAGTTTCCAGTCAGTCTACCAGATTAATAGAGGGGTGATAACGCTGAGCAGCTATTTCAGAGGAAAAGGCTGGACAAAGAACAATAAAGACCTACATGGCCTGGCAGTCCCATGCTCCCAACCACCACTCTGAAACATTCTCATTTGCATTAGTGCACTTTGCCACACTTCTAAATTACCAGCTTCGTCAACAGCACTCTAAATCTCTAGATTTATGAGGTCTCTCTAATCTGCCCTTGTGAATTCTGTCTAAGCAGTCCACGCATAAAAAAAATCTACTGGACAAACGCTCAAGTCGACATTAGTGAACAGGTATCTTCAGGCTTCTAAGAAGGCAGTGCTAAGAGGTAGATATTTAAATATGTCAGAATCTACATATCTATAGAATCTAAATATGCCAGTATCTAAATACGTCAGAGTCCATCTTTAGGATGAATGCAGGCTTATAAGGATGTAAAGATTATTACAAGCTGGATAAAACCTTGAGATGTTTTTTTATCATAAAAGCCATGATCTAGATTAATTAGACTGGAGTTTGATAGCACAACTTTTAAATGCCTCTATAGCTTATTGCTTTTACAGAAATAATGTAAACAGTAAATTTGAAATACAGGTATTTTATAAAATAAAAGGCCCTAGGTATACATGAAGGATAGTCTGAATATTAGAAGATATCCTCTTGATGTGAACCAGCATTTCACACCCTTGAGATTATACACTGAATACTAAGGCAGATGGAAACTGCCGAGAGGAACATCAAAAGTTACAGATGTGCTCAACCTCAGAAGTGCAGCTATATGTGTAACAACACAAGGCAAATGGGTCTCAGAGATTAATTCTGCATCCTCACCTTCCACTGACTTTATGATATGGAAATACCTGTGTGATCCAACAGCCCTCTTGAATCAAATCCAGCAAGTAAAATTAGCTTCTGCTCTCACTAGAATACTTCCTACATAAAAAGGGACACCACTGAATAACAGCTATCATTTTGTACCACTTAATTACAGGAACGTCAAGTGCTTTATAAAATAGATTACTTGTGACCTGCAAGTTCAACAGCGCTGAAGGAAATTCCAACCCTTAACAGAACTAATAGACACTGTTAGACAATCACAGAATCACAGACAATACAGTAGTCTATTAGCAACACAGAATTAACCAAGAAAAGGACAGATAAAAGCAGCAAGTCACTGCAGCTCTTCCTGCAAACTCACTTGCCTGAAGCAGAATCCACCAGACACGTTCCAGATGAAGTCTCCTTAGTGAGTTATAAAATGACACTCAATTCCCTACCGCTACCAAAATATTTAGCTTCATGTATCTAGAATGCCATTTTCCTTCCTCGCAGCTGCACTGCACCACGGGTTACTCCTGTCATTCTTCACAACCAAGTCAAGAGTGGCTTTCTCCTTAGCTGTCATCCCCTACAAATGAGTCACTAGTTTACCATGAAACTTCTTGGCTCATAAATCCATCCTCACTACTCAAGTCCTCCCAGTCACCCATATTTTACTGTAATCCTGTGCAATAAGGCTTCCCCACTTCCCATCAAAAGCAAGTGTCATTAGCGTGCTCCAACTTTCTGGACAGCCTACTGAAATTTTTAACAAGCTTTTCTACCTTATCAAAGGCAGACACTAATTTCATCTGACACATACTACATCTCATAAATCCATTTACATGTATTTCACTTTTTCATGTGCCTCCCTGCCTTTGATTCTTTTAAAAGTTTTTTTTCTATTCTTTTGCTATAGAAAAAAAAAAATTTCAAGCTGCCAGAACCACTTCTCTACTTTCTGAAAAACAGCAACTGCATTTGCTCTTCTGCAGTTAAATCCCATTTTTATTTTGGAAGTGTTGTTTGTTTTCAAACATTTGCTACAAGACTTTCTAAAATACTTCTTTCACTCAGCCCCCTACCAGCCTGAGCATAAGAAACTTCCAGGTTTCATCTTCATTTCACTATGACTTTTCATTGTGAGGGTTTCCATCTGTATACATTTATTTCACTCAATCCCAATGCCATGTTCAACATGAGCAACTGCACTGTAAATGAAGGTAAATATTAATATAAACTGGGGATGATAGCTCTGATGGTAACCTCATGCTCATTGCATGACACTCTGCTTCCTTTCTTGTTTCATTTTTAATGGGTAAACAGCTTTTTACTACTTGGATTATTTTCCTTTAAAAGGTCAAACTCAGCTTGACTTCTGGCAATTTATTACTCACGCTTAAGACTTTTGAACTCCGTCACACTCCACTTTTTGAGCAACCACTTTTGCCACTCCTTGCAAGTTCTTGGGTAGCTTCCAATATTCTCTTGGGTTGGCTCCTATACATTTTTCGTAATTCTGAATCAAAGAGGTTCCAAGAACCCCACCATTAGCTCCCTTTGCTCTTTGGTTCAACTAATTTCAAACCAGTTCCCTACAGTTTCTCAGTCTGCATTTTTGAAATTCAAAACCTTTAATTGGAAGCCCCTTTCAATCTAACTGCACAAACGTCTGATGCTAGTTAATCCAAACTCACTTTCTACAAACAGCTCTTCTACAAGCTCTTCTAGAATGTCCTCAATACCTATAAAACCCAGTTTAAAGCAACATTATTTCTTTCCAGTCCAATAACTGCACGTGGGGATAAGATGTATTTAAGATCCGGTTGTATTTATCACTGTCCTGCTCTGATCCAATTGGTGAATTGGTGGTGGTTTTGTTTAAGTTAAATTGATTTTGTTTCCACAAGCCGAGTTTGTCTTTTGCCCATGACCCTAAGTGGTGAGTGAGCCTTCCCTGTCCTTTTGCCTGGACCCCTGCACCTTTTGTTGTGTTTTTTCCTCCCCATGCCACCGGACACAGTAAGAGTGAGTGGATGCGTGGTGTTTAATGCTGGCTGGGTGGGCTCAAACCACAACAAAGGGTAACCTTCACTTATGACTTCTACAATCCAAAATAATTTATCAGCATTTTAACAACAGCAGGTAAATACCATACTAAACATTGAATCAGGCAAAAAAAGACTTTTTCAACGCTAAAACTTCAAAATGTTTCCAGCATACTTTATTTTGATGCTTACAAAAGAATACTTTAGAGTAAAATTTTCCAAAGTAATTAGAGTGTCAGATAGTTTCAGATTCTTTCTTCACATTATTTACATTTGAGATCAATTTTTAGTGAGAGAAATGAGGAATAACTAAAAGAAAGACTTGTTCTTGAACTGATTTTTACTAAGAAAAATCACCATGAAGAAATTTCAAAACAACTGTTAAATATAAATGCCATTTGTATTTTATACTAAGCTACAGTCACAGCACATGTAAAACCGCTTCAAAGGCTCACTTTAAAAAAAAAGAGAGGGAGAAGCATCAATTCCAATTCCTGAAAAGCATTTGAACAAAACACAAATCTGGAAAACCAAAATGTTGGAGAGTGTAAGGCTCAGCTGGGCTGCATGACAAAACAGAGAAAGAACACAGGAGCCACGGGCACCAGTGATCATTATCCCTTCATATGGAATTAGCTCAAACACAGGATAGCCATTTGCTGTATGGCCTCCATTCCCGTTACCCTCTCTCCCACCCACCCCAAAACTCAGAGAGGTCCCTCCATGACCACTGTACCCTAAGGAAGCTTTATAGAACCCTGAAAACTGCAGCAGCAGCTTGGGCTAAAACCCCTCACTGCACCAAAAGCTACCTGCTGGGTGCCATACGGTCTGATCACATACCACCCGATCCTCTCCAACCCCTTCACCAGGTACGGCCAAGTCAGCAGAGCAGAAGGTTGTAAAATGAGGCTCAGCAGGAGACACCAATTGCTGCAAACAACTTATAAAGGGTTTAATGTGTACTTGGTGCCAGAAACAGGGCACTAACTGAAGATGCAGCCATCAGCTATCAAGATACCAGACATTATGGACTTGGAGAGAGAAAAGGTGAACAGTACTCTTCCATCCTAATTCTATCCAGGATGGAGGAAGCATGGCTCATAAAGGACTATGATTTGGACACTCAATATATTTCCATTTTGCGAGTGTGGAAAACCACGAGCTAATGAATTCTGCACTACTAGCAAACCTTGACCAATTAGCCTGCACAATGTTTGGGACGGCATATAACCCAACCCTCTGGAAACCCTGCAAAACTCAACAGAAGGCCAATAAATCACGAAGCTTCTGCTTTCTTTGCGTGTACAAAAGTAACCCTAGCGAAACCAGGGTATTTTTTTTCTCCTCATTACATTTACCCAACTTTTTCAACTCTTACACTTCCCTTGAAGAGCTTCAGTTCTACCCCTGAGCTGAAACACAACACCTCTACACAAGAATGGGCCAGTGCTGATGAACGCCTCTATATCACGATATAAACACTACTATCAACTGCTATATCAACATGCACATCCCTTGTTTAGCAACACGTCCATGTCCGCAGCTACTAACAGCGCCAACTCTCAAGTCCTTTTAGGCTATATTTTATTGAACGGCACCAAGCTGGCTTAAGCTCCCACAAACATGCACAACTGCTCACATTTGCGATGCCACACTCCAAATACCTAGAAACTCTCCAAGCCTGCAATGGCCCCTGGGCAGCCACATACTCCCAAAGGGGCTTTCAACAGAGACAAGATCAGCAAACATATCCCATAATCCTAGAGCAGAGTAAATGGCCCACGAAGTATGGGATCTGTGATACTGAAATTACAGACTGTAACAGAGAGCATCGCTGACTTGAGTCTTCACAGTAAGTTTCTCAGTAACTGGGTCCTTATCCTGCTTGGGAGTTGAGCAGAATTCAATCTTTATCAGTTTGATGAGTAAGATTTTATTTATTCATCCTTCTGCCTATACTTCATTACTTCTAGCCCATAGCATTTCCCCTACAGAGACAGAAAGGATTCCCCTTGGTGGTAACTGAAATCTCTTCGCTCTTCACTTTCAGCATTCTTCTCATTTAATTCTTAAGCATCTACCTGAAAAACCCCTTGGAAAATTAGTTTCAAAAGGTGTTTATTTAAACCTGTCAAGACCCTAAAGTAATAACTTTATGGCAATAACTACCCACTAATTTCACAGGTTATACATTCAAATGCCAGTTTTCTTATTTCAGGAGGAGAGTAGAGGTACACTACTGTGAATCCAGAGCTAAACATCTAGAGTTTGGGTTGGACACATAACAGATGGCTAAATTCATCTGCTAGCACTGTGCAAGGGGACAAGAACGCAAGGTGCCCTTACCCCGTGCTCATTGGTACCTATCTGCTGGGCAGAAACCACTTGCCAGAGCTGGTTCACAACCTCCCAGCAGCACGTGGGACTGGCAGTGCTGTCAGAGAGGCAGTCCAGGAGCCAGAGACCTGCGAGCCTTTGAGGACCCACTGGGGATTCTCCAGCTGCCCTTCCATGGTGGCAGCGTGGCCGGGCAGTGACCTGATGCTGCTGGCAGCCTGCCCGGGCTTGCGCTGCTTGACACTGCCAAGGGAATTACAGAGCGTGGCAGAGAAAAGGGAGGAAGGCTTGAGAAGCAGCTTTTAATTTTCCAGAACTTCTGCTGCACTTCTTTCTCTTAGTGCAAGCCTTCCACATGGTCTCACTTCTGTTTTCCCACATGACTAACAGATTGCATGCACTGGAGGCATTCGGGACAAAAAGCAGGGGATTTCCCCAACCCCCCAATCCCTCCTACACTGTTCTCTTTCAATGCAGCTTTTATTCTGTTTTCTTCCCATCTACAATAAAGACAATAAAATAATTAAAGCAGCAATTTGGATAAGCTTGTTAGGAGTGCTTTATGCTTAAACCATGACAAATGTACTCTGTTATTACTTACACAAATGACTTTTAGTACAATTTCCTGATGGACTGTTATTTTGACTCAATAATATGTAATCTGAAATGAACATAGCACGAAAAACTTGAGAAGAAAAGAAAAATGTTATAACAAAATAATTGATAGAATACTCTTATAGCACTTGGCATGACAGCCTGATTCTGACAGATGACAGCAATATACTGAAGTAAGGATGTCACTGTTCACTCTTTCAGAACAGAAACAGCAGAAAAATCCGACCATCTCAAGATTAAAATCAGCGGAGTCACTTTCCGGATTCTCACTTGTTGGAACCATAATAAATATGATAAAACAAACCTCTACACATAATTAGTAGATCTTTCAGAACAAAGAACATCATCTTGTCTGTCAGCACAGCCTGAGGGGGAAGGTGGTGGAAGTGACAACTTCCATAATCCTTTGTAATAAAAGTTTTCTCTACTTCGTCTCCAAAACAAACTTAAAGAAAACCAGCTAGTTTAATTACAGGAATAAGCTAGAGGGAACACAAACACTCAGAATTTTTGGTCCATGACGCAAGCCTGAATAAAATACTTACAAAACAAAATTTAAAAATCTTGTCTCAGAACGCTTTGTTTCACTGTAAAAAACGGTCTTTTGGAAGCATGAATATCACAAGGCCGCTCCCCTCCCTCCACCCCCCCAAAAAACAGATGTGAAAACCTGGTTGCTTCACTCAGATGAAAATTTCCTGATACAAACATACGTGTCACCCTAACTTACACCACAGGTGGTGTCAATGCAGACTTTGTAAATCACTTTACTTCAAGTTTGTCCATTGATTTTGTTGCTGAACTCACACAATGGAAATACAGTCAATTTCAATGACATACTTTTCATTTTTAGATGTTTAGATTTCAAGTACTCCAAGATACATGGCTGCTTCAAGAGCCATTTCTGGGAAAACGACTATGTTTTTCAATTATCCATTTGAGACCATGTGCACTAAAAACAACTTGGAAGCAAAATACTTTCATACTTAACCCTGAGACTCAGCAGTGAAAAGCTGGTACAACAACACACAGCTAGTTATTCCTTCCTAAACTGATAGCACTTGAAACAACACTCTTAGCTATAATTTCAAGGTACTTAAACCAAAAAAGCTCTGCAAGAAACCCACCCTTCATTAGGTATTTAAATCAACTGACTTCCGCCTTCCTGTAGCATTGAGATATACTGGATATGCAAATATTAAAATTTTAACATTTAAAAAAAAGTGATGATGCTTCTAGAAAAGATGATACTAATTCAGATGGAGAATATTAACAGTCCTCTACTAGTGAGACAGAATCACATTGTATTTCACGACACAGTGCTTAAATATAGGGACTTCAAAGAACATCTGATGAGAACTGAAGAAAAGCCATTCAATCTACAGAAGCTGTGATTTCAAATGGGGAAAAAAAAGAAACAAACCACCAAACACCAAACCCAATTAACAAGCAGCATAAAGGCCACCAAACACCCACTTCTGTATTTCACCATGTGAGTACAGTTCAGTCTTAAGTCAAAACATGCATGTTAAAATTCTCAAACTTCACAAACCCAGCTGTCACTCTCAATTTCTGCTGGCTCAGTCAGTCACCAAGGAGCCTTGGAAATGACAGAAGCTCATGAGAGCTCAGCTTCTTTACTTCATTTAAGATTATGCTCACTGTCTGACTATAATAAAAACATATATCAAAAGATCCTCTGCAATCTTTTCAGAGCTGAGACCAGCAGTCAAAATATACTTCAAATAAAGTTGTATTTGAAAATGAACCAAACCGCAGAAAAAGAATATAGGAAACTTTACCTTAATTGGAGCACGGCTAAACTGTATTTTTCTGTTGGCTGGGATTTCATCTTCATCTGGCAATCCATTAATTTCAGAATATTCCATATCAGGTTCATAACAATTATTTTCATCACTGTCATCCTGATCGTCCTGCTCTGTACCTGTCTCTCCCCAGTCAGAATTATATCTCGATCGCACCCGATATACATTGTAGTCAGAGTGCATGTACACGTGGGAACTCTGAAAATTATTTGCATCTTCATGCACTTCTTTTTCACTTGCCTCCTCATAATGGGACTCAGCAGCATCCAAAACAGCATCTGTGGTAAAATCACCACCTGAAGCTACATTTTGTGGTACCTCTGCAGCTTCGGGTCTATCAAAGATACCCTCTGCACGTTCTGACTGTTCCTTTTGTTGCAACAAAACGTCTGTCTCTGTTTTTGACTTACTCCTAGCACAGCTGTCAACAGACCTTTCACTGTCAGGCACGTTGACCAAATCCTGTTGACTCACTGCAGAGCTCCCAACAGAATCCGCACTCGCTGCTGTACTCTTCTTTATTTCTTCAGTTGTTTTTGAACCTACCGAAGTGCCTGTGGACACCTTCTGTCTCAGCGTTGAAGGCGTGCTGTTCTGCTGAGAGTTCTCAACAGACATCACACCTCCACTCTGTTTGCCTGAGGGAGACCACGTGCCGGCATCTTTCAAAGGACTGAAACCCTCAAGGTTTGCAGCCGGGGAGGGGATATTTGCGACAGAAGAGGAGAGGTTTAGCGGATAGTGACCAGTTACAGAGTATTCTTCATTGTTTTCTGACTTTTCTACAACAACTACGTTGTGCGAGTCAGTGTTTTCAAAAACTGCGCTGAGCTGACTCACGGTTGGAGAGACAGTCTCTGTCCTTGGGCTAAGACTGTCCAGTGAATCACTGCTGCCTCGGTGAGACTTAGAGCTGCACCACTCGTCCGGAAGCTCATTGGAAACGACTTTCTCTCTCTTTGGGGAATAGCGATTGGAATGTCCCGTTTCATGAGCGTTTCGCTCAAACATCTTCCGAGTTTCAGTAAACTTGGAATAGGAAGGACCATCGTGGATAGTATCAAATCTACTAATCCTTTCTGAGACCGAGGATTCCAGTTTCACAATTGAACCATCGGCTTTTTCTACAAATTCTTTGGGCCTAATCCGTCTTTGAGGTGATGGAGGGCCACCCTTCCCCCTGGTTTTAGGGGTAACTCCAGCACCTTCAGTGGGCTCCATGCCCATCTGCATAAATAAATTCTTAATCCTATTGACGTTTGAGCCATATTTCCTTCCCCTGCTCTGCGAGGCTTCTCCTTCCTCTTTCGCTTTTTGGTCTCCATCTGATTTCGGTTTATCAAAGGTGCTTTTCAGCGCCTGGAACTCAGTTCTGTAAGCATTCCTGTGAGGAGAGGCACTTCGGAGGGTTGATCTTTCTCCTGAAGACTCCGTTTTCATCATGTTTACTCCAGGAGCACAAAACCAGCTTACATAGTTTCTGTGGTACCCGCTCCCAGTGGTCAGTCACAGCTGAGATTCTGTTTGAGGAGTGTTTTCCTCAGGGGCCACTGCCCTTCAGCGGGGCCATACTCAACAGAAGATCTCAAGGCAGATATCTAAACACACGCGGCCAATTCTGACAAAGCAGCGCAACCAAGGGCTCTGAAGAACACCAGCTGACCAAATCTGCAATAGAAAGGAGGGTTTTCTGAATCATGCCAGGTACTTGTACTTCTTCAGATCTAAGCACAATTTCCATTTACTGTTCTTTGACGTGTTGACCAAAAAAAAGTAAAAAAAATACAGCCGAACACTGCACAAACACACGAAAACTTCTCATTACAAACTTTTTCAAACTGACTGTTGAAGAATTTACAATCTAGAATAACACACCACAGCGAAAGAAGGGATTATTGCATGTTACCATTCACATCACAGCCATTCACGCAAAGGGAAGGCAGCGTGACCAGACAAGTAACCCTGCTCCGGCGTAACTGAACTTTTCTAAAATACAGAAAAAAAATAAAAATCCCCAAATCAAACCTCTGAGTTACGTACATCTAACTACAAAGTAATTCATGCCAACATGATGGTTCAGCTTCCCTGAGGCGTCGCGTAACAACCTCTGCTCTCTCAGAGAAACCTAAGTGCCACCGCAATTAATGCACTCGGGCAAATCAAGCAGCAGCAGCTCGAGGGCATAAGAAGAACCGCCCCCGAAGTGAACATCCTCAGGTGCCGCGGTAAAGTAGAACCCAGCGAGAGAAAGCCGCCCCTTGTCACGGGCAGCGGTTTTAACCCCTGGAAGAGCCCGGAGACGCCCAAGGAGCAGCTGCAGAAGCGGAGCCCGGGGCCGGGTCCGCTCCCAGCCCCCGGCCCGGGGG
>VZZY01016937.1:170114-206851 GCA_013400335.1 Eurystomus gularis
CTGGGTCCCGCCGGCGGCCGCAGCCGGGCAGCTCCCGCTCCTCCCCGCTCGGGGAACCGGTGGGGCGCACCGAGAGGTCGCTCCGGATCACGACCCAGCGTGCTCCCTCCCTCGCTACTAAGCCGTTTAACCCGGCCTACGGCGGCCAGGAAGCGCCGGTAACAAACCGCCGAACCGCGCGGGGAACGTTCTCGTTCCGGAGGATGCCGGTGCGCTGCCCTCCGCCAGCAGCCGCAAGCAGCGTGCCTTTGTCGTGTGCTAGCTGGGCGAGCTCGCCACAAAAATGTTCTGGCGTTATGCAGCGAATGAGAAAACTTAATTGCGGAACATGAAATCTCTGGGTCATTTGTAAAATTGGCAATCCCAGAAAGTAATGGCTCTTAACCACATAGCAACTCCCAAGTAAAGTTCATTAAACTAACCGCATAAATATCCTGAAAATGGCCTGGGGATGTGCGCTGCAAGTTCTGAGCACTAGTTATTACGCACCCGGAATCAAGCAGCAACGCCTGAAAATAAAGACATGAGGTTCACAAGCTTCATGACTCGTTCCGATGAGCCCGAAGCGCGGGTCCGGTGTACCCGTTACTGCAGGCGTTCCCAGGCGGCGGTCTCCCGTTCATCTGCTTTGCACCGAGGGAACGCAGCTCCAACTCTTTGCCTCAATAAAGTTTAAGTAACCAGCGCGTTTCCGGTGACAGCAAACAGCAGATCTTGTCAAAGGGGCTGAAAAACAGCGTTTGGATACACGTGATCTGGCCCCGGCGAAGCCCACGGGGAGAAAGGGAGATGGGGCGCGGCGCGCAGGGAGCGGGGGGACAGGCAGCAGCCGAGCCGCGGAAGCAGCTACCGAGCGCTCCCCGCCCGAGACCGTTCCCAGGGCAGAAGGATGAGGGACCAACGGTCTCACAGCTGCTTGCGGTGAGAGGTCCTACAGGTGACTCCCTGCACGAGGACTGAAGATATCACAACTAAGCGGGACGTTCGCTGGCAAACTCTAAACGCCAGATAACACAGCAGATCCGAGGCCCAGATCCTCTTTCTGTCGGTATGACTTTGGAGACATGAAGCTGTAAGAACACCTGGAGAGCTGCTTTGACTTCTGAAGATAAAAATATACTACCAGAACTTCAAGTGTCATTGAAGAATAGAGACCTAAAGCAGATATTTAAACGCTTTACTTTGTGAATTCAGGCTAAGCACGTGGAGTGGCTGAAGAGCTTACCGTGTACCAGACACATATCTGAAGAGTTTTATAATTCACATACACAAGGGAAAAAAGGGACACAAGCAAACATTAAACAATCGGTGAAGCAATTGAAGCAATTTTGAAGAGACTAATTTGCATCTAAATATGTCATTAGGAAACTGTCCACTGCTATATCTACGTAACCAGAGCCATAAATACTATTAAATCCTTTTTCTAACTGAAGTTTTGCAGACAAAAGGGCCACTTCTGGCCCATAATTTTAAACAATGTACCCAAGAAAACATTTGCATTATTTCATGGCAGAACAGTACAAACGAGGACCATAGTATTCTTCAGTAGAAAGTGAGGAAATCAGATGACTCACTGATGCTGAACACAAGCAGCACACAAGAAATCTCAACTTTTCCACCATGAGAGATATATTACATTTATGTTCTCCTCAAATGTGTTGTAAGTAGACAGCGCAGATGTTCAAGCAGACAACACCCAGCTTTAACACAGAATCTAATGCAAAATTATTTCACGTTCCTTCAATACCACCTCAGGTTCAGAACAGCCAAGATTTGTAGGAACTACTAGCACTCTTGGCTGCTCAACCAGAGACAGTTTGGACCTTATTTAGCGGTTCAACGTTGGTCACTGACATCTAAGATATTCAAACTTATTAATCACTTATAAAAAAAAGTCAACCTACATTCTTATTTACACAGCGCCTATGTTAAAGGATATTATTCCATTATATTCTCTATAAACTGTATTTTGTTTTGATTGGTACGTCACTTTTCAAGACAGACTCTTGATACATGAGCATGGCCATGCAGCTCACTATAAAAATCAGAATTGTGTGTCCTTTTACATTTTCTGTGACTATCCATTTGACTAGAAGGTATTTTTAGGCTCTGCTAAAGCATG
Source organism: Eurystomus gularis (assembly GCA_013400335.1). NCBI lineage: Eukaryota > Metazoa > Chordata > Aves > Coraciiformes > Coraciidae > Eurystomus > Eurystomus gularis. Next base: position 172,237 of record VZZY01016937.1, read on the forward strand.
ATTGACATTTCTGTTAATTCCCGAGCAACATTAAAATGCTGCACAGCATACTTTAGGGAAGATAAGAGACCATGGGCCTCCTGATTATCTTAGTATACATGCAGAGTAAGTTCACTGAAGTTACGGAACTACTCCACTTCTCAACCAATGGGAATTTAAAATCTGTTCAGCTTAATATTTACGTATGACAGAGTATGACTGTCATTTGACCTGCACGGGAGTAGCAACTCCATTCCAGTGATTCTCAATCCACACATATGACAGAGAGTGAGACCCAAGTTGTTTAACCTGACAGCACCACTTAAAATTATGCTTAGTATCTTTTCAAACCAGTTTTGATGCTGTCCTCCAACACTGAAAATAACTGATTGTCTGTTTATTCAAGATGTGTGAATTAGATTTACTACAAACATGATAATTTGGATGTCACCGATGGGTTGTTTTGAGTCACTTCTGTGCTTCTAAGACACTCGGGTTTTGAGATAGTGATTTATTTGCGCAGCAGAGCAGCAATGCAAGTTTTTCCACATGGCTCAGGCACAAGAAGAGAGTCATTCCATCATCTCTCTCCTGTCAGTCTCTTTCAAGTCTTGCAAGATAACATCTGTATGTACACGTACAAATGGAAACTATTTACCTGTCCTGATCTTTGCTATTTGCTATCCTGCCAAACCACTGGCGGGGACGAGGTTTTTCTTCCTTACACATATCACAGCATAAACAGAATTGAGTTCTACTTTTTTTAACACTCAGTCATGAATTCTTATTACATAATCCCGTTTAAAGAAAAAGATCTTGTCTGAACAAGACACACACATTTTGGCAGAAAAGGAATGTTCAAGTTGGGGTTCCCCTGTAACAGTGCAGCTGGAGACTGAAATAAACAGCAAACAGCTGCAGTAATGAGTTTATAACCTTTAGTTTCAAACATCAGCAATCTGGGATTGCACTAAGTGCAATTCTTTTATAGAGGATTACAGTTAAAAATGGGAGCTCATTAATAGCACTAATTTGGCAGCTTCAGAAGACTGCACTGCTTTTACAGTTAACATGTCAAACTACTTGAAAGCTCAAGAATAGAGTAAAAAACGGAACGTTGTCCTGAAAGATCCGAAGAAAATCTCTGCCAATGATAGCAAAACTGTTACCACATTCTAGCAGCTTATCAGAAAGGCAGGTATTAGCGTGACAAAGGCCTGAACTCAGGCTGGTAACAGCCTTCTCAGTTACAGTGAGGACACCCTCACATCCATTCTTAAACATCCTGCTTTTAAATTATTTGAGAAATGCACAGTTACAGCTAGAATAAAATAGAATTTTCAAAAGGGAAAGATAGGAATTACACACTGCGTGTGACTACTTACATTGAAATAGTGAGTTTCCCTATATTAAATAAGCTAGAAAGATAAGAATGGTCAAAAGAGCTGTATTTCACAGTATTCTCTCATGAGCCCTTGACACTGAGCACTGAATTTATAGCACAATACAGATAACCATTAGCTACCAGGCTAGCTAGAATGATGCCAGCTACTTGCAGAAAATGTATGTTCTCATGGGAAAGTAAAAGACTAAACGTTCAGTCTGTTAGGCGTTTGCCAAGAATCAAACTCTGGCAAAACTCAAATTTCATGTTAAACTTTCAGGTGATGAAATTCTTGGGAAACTTTTCAGAAAACAGATTAGGTGACAAAACGAGAAAGATACTCTGAGGTGAATGGTACCTGTCACATACCTTGATTCATCAGATAAGTATCATATGTGGATACATGGTATAGAAAATTCTCCTTTCTAACATCAACAAGAAAGTTTTGGACTTGGAAATGTTACTAATTATTCCAAAACCAGAAAAACAAAAACAAGACACAGTTGGGACCCTCATAATAATTTAGTAACTAGTATTATTTCTTAATGGAAATACTTTCTTATTATAATAAAACTTATTTTCTATTGGAAAGAATTTTTCTCTACAGTCAGAATCTAGAATACAGAAAATACTGGGGTTTGCTAGTCTGTTGAAAAGCATTATCTCAGAGTACTTCTTGCGCAGTAAATACTCGTTATTCTTCTTAGAGAACACTTAGGAAGCTAGAGGAAAACTGGGAGAAGAGGCAGGAGTATACCTGATGCTCAGAGCTTACACGTGTATTTGGTACTGTCAGTACATAGCACACAAGGACACGTGATTAGTGAGCTCAGTAATCATTACCTTGCCGAATCAGGTGATGCTTTGTGCAATGAAGAAGAGAAGACAGCGCATTCAGCTTTCACCTTTTCCGACTGCCTAACTATTTGAATTCAGTAGCATACTGGAGCCTATATTCCCGTTCTGGAAAGAGCAACGGATGACTTCTTGGAGAGAGAAACAGAGGCTGGAGTTCACAAAACACAGCACACTGCTGCTGCCTTGCAGTGTGCAACCCATTGGCAAGCGAGAAGAATACTTGTCTGGATTGCTCCACCCTGAAGCTGATGCGTTTGGCCCTATCTGAGCTCACATCGTAGCAGTCTGTGTCTCAAGCCCTTCTCGTAACAGGAATTAATGTGGGCTGGTACGGGTGCACTAGTGGCATTTGTTTCTCCTTTTTCCTCAAAAAAAAAATCTACTAATTAGAATAAATACAAATGAGAAAACAGCTGTTTAGCTCCAAACAGTAATCTGTCACAGAATACAGAACCAAACAGATTCCCACACCTTGGTTACCTGCTGCATACTTTGATTGCATTTCCCCCTACCTTACAGGTACCGTCTTGCTATTACACCCTTGCTGAAAATTCTCTCTTGAAGCTAGATTTGGTAGTCAGTTTAATTTGGTGCATAAGAGCATTAAATACCTAATTACTGTGTTTTATATGGCGTCATGTAACAAACATAGGCCAGCTAAAAATATTCCGTTATTTTGGAAAAGCCGTGATCTTTGCCAAAGCATAGAAACCATAGGACTGTGCTGCAGTCACTGTAGAAATGCAAGTTCCCAGTTAGAGGTGTCTATAAATTAGAGTTCTGTGCTAACAATGTGCTAACTTGTGTAAAGAGGAAGAGGAATCAAGAAGGGTGACCACTTCCTCACACCATTAAAGAGAAAAACAAGAACACTCCATCATGTTGAAACACAGAAGAATCAAGGAACCAAAGTCCACAAATTTACAACAAGATCTTTAAGAAAGGGAAGGAATACTCATATTAATAAGTACAAAATTACAGAGGAATAGGATTACATAAATATTTTCATAAAACAGAGCAAGCATGAAGCAGAAGAGACAAGCTTTGAAGGATCTAGGCCATTGCCCAAGACAAAAACACCCAGGAATAGCTGCTATAAGGTAGCCAGCTTCAAACAAGCAAAACCATCAAGTCACCAGGAAAACAGAAGAGATAGATCACAACTCTACATGCCAAATAACGGCTCTAATACTAAACTTCCAGGTGTGTAATATACAAATAATTAAAATGTGATGGTCAAGGTCAGTGAAGAGAAGCTCTTTGACTCTCCCTCTTGGATGAAAGGGGTGAAGCCTTGCTTGTGGCAGATGTCTTTCAATGGCTTTTTGAGAAACAAAGTCGAGTGGAAAAAAAAAACAACACAATTCTCTTTATTGTTCTAAAGACTTATGTTCTACTAGCTCTGTAAGAACAAATGAAAAGTTGTGTCACTGGACGAGGGGAACCTCTCATCTTTTCACTGCTGTTAGTGGCTAAATCCAAAAGGGAGACCAATGCCAAAGGACTTTGCTGCCTTAATCAAAAGTCAGTTGGCATGCTGAGTAGGTGCAAGCAAGCAGGAATATAGGATAGCTGGAAAATGAAAACTTCCATTGTTTGGAAGCTCCACTTCTTGTACTTCAAGAAAAAGGCTGCATTCTGGAAAGCTGTATTAGTTATGATTACTTGGATACAGTATGTATTTCTGGTAACAACAAAGCAGATGCACGCTCTCTCAGAAGGGAAGTGAACCATCTCTAGAAGAACTTGAGAAGCTGTTAACTTGTATCAGCAAGTGCTGGAATAGACCTGCACAATGGGTTTAGACAAGGGATCCTTGGTTCTCCAGGAGAAGTTTCTGTCTAAACCAGAGGCAGATAGGACTCTTGCTACCGAGGAAAGTTACGTTTACACAAAACCCACCCATCTGTTTTCACCAAACAAGTTATGTCTGATATAGTCATTTGTAACTTTACTGTGAAACAACAAAAAGACTGAAGAGCTCCAGGATGCATCTGATGAATGGCACTCAGGTCTAAGTCCATTGATTCTTCGAGTGCCCCCTGACCATTTTCATTCATTCAGGCCCCGAGTCACACACGCTTTAGCACAATAACAAGATCACTTAGTAAATAAGCTGATGGTAGGACTTGAACCTAAATATTTTTGTGCATTAGTGTCTGGGCAGCAAAAGCAGGTACTGCAAGCACACTGCCTGGTAGCCAAATAGAAGCAAACATACCAAAAGAATCTACAAGTGAGTGGGAGGGGATACAGAACCAAGACGAAATAGGATGCAGAATTTTCACTTCTTGACCAAGGGCTTTACATAAAGTCAACAGTTATGGTAAAATTCTTTATAATGAGGTCATACAAGTAGTTTTTTCTCCGTACTGTGTTCGCACCACTTTATGTAATACACCTCTTAAAAATAACCAACCTCTCTTCCAAGCGCTGTCTTGTCAGCTAAGAAAAATGGCTGTAAAGAAACGAGACAGAGAGGTCTGGACTGAAGGGTGGAGGAAGGAAAGTGAGATTACAGGAGTCTAAGCTAGTTCAGACCTACTACCCAGCAGTCCGCATTAGTTTCACGCTTGTGCCGTGTGAAAGAGAAAACAGTGTTTAGGAATAGATAGTGAGGAGGTGGAGGCAGAAGGGAAATACAGATGGGTACAAAACTGTCAACAACCTGTCAGATCTGAGAAGAGGGAAGTTGTAAGGAGTACATGAGGACCAAAAGAACTTGACCCTTTTTATTTATCTGTTTTGGATGTAGTAAAATTTTCAGATAGGGAATAAAATGACTGGAACAAAAGAAGATAAGGTAGCTGCATGTGTCCATGCCTCTATACAGGCAGCTTCAAGAGTCCACCAATGGACTACGATGATGAAAACCAGGCTAGCAAGCAATGGCACATGAACAATAAAATACTGGAATGCATCATGTACTGGCTGGTAAGTGTCTTGGTATTATACAGATTCCAATTAAAAAAAAAAGAATAAAGTTACATATATTTATATCTCTGCAGAAGCTCTGTCTAGAACATGAATATTTGCTCCAGTGTCTTACTTTCCTATCAGGCATGAAGTCACTGGCTCCAGCTGGGGTAGGCTGCATGGTAGAGACACTATCTAATCAGTCCCAAAAAATCCCAGCTGTAGGTAAACAGTTCTGCTTTGTACTTCAGGAGCTCCAGTCTGTCTCACAATTAGAACACGGAAAGAAGTTTTTAAAAAGAAAAAGGAAGGAAGCAGCTCAGGCAGAGCAACAAGGGAATGATTCGCTTGCAGGGCAGAGCTCCTCCCAGACTGCACAGAGGACTGACTAAGGGCAGAACCCCAGAAACAACAGGCAAGTAACTGGGGGAGCAGAAGGAGAGTAAAAAATAGCATTTTTCTAGTCTCTTGTATTTGAGAGCCTACTCAATTGGCTTTGCACCACTCCTCTACAAGAGCATATACAGGCAGGGAAGAGACTAATCTCATCAGGTAAAGAAATTCTTTCATTATTTCACTGCAAGGAAAAAAGTAGATGGATATTTAATATAGTATGAGGTAGTAGTAACTCATGGTGCTACTACTAGTAATGCACAGTGCCATTCAGAGAAAGAAAAAGAACACAGTGCACCATGTCTTCAGAAACAGCTGAGAGAGTGGGAGTTTAGATCCAACCTAAATTCACTAGCACTACAGTTCACCCATGCATGATGTTCTAAGCAGTTTGTAAGTGTTTTGGAGGGGGCATCTAAAGCTATACATAGATGCATGCCTGCAAATGGGTACCACGTTACTATTTTACTATCTTTGTAAAAAATAAGAGAATGCTAGGCATAAGTTTAACTACGATCATTTTTCACCTCCCACAACTGCAAAGCTGCCAAGTCCCTGCCAGATGTCTCAATAAGATTTGTGGATTGCTGCAGGGAGTTTGCACCCAGTAAGGGAGTTCGAGATTTCGCTTTTTTCTGGTTTTTGTTGCTCTCCCTCCTCCCTGGACAGCAGATGGTGGCATTACCTTGGGCAGATTGTTAACAAGGATCTTCTCAAGACCTCTCAATATAAAAATCATCTGAGTGTCAGAACACAGGGCACACCAGGTTGGCCTGATGTATTAACTGTTTCAAGTTTAAAAGGACAACTGAGAATTTAGTAGAAGAAAATAATGGAAAATAAATCCATTCCAAACAGAAAACACGGAATGAATTTCTGCTGTCTTAACTATTGTAAATTTAAATTGTACCAAGGCACCAAATTCTGTTTTTTTATCAGGATAAAGATTATTAAGTCATCAAATTCTTCTACAGCTTCCTTGAATTGTGGACAGGTAAACAGAATGGGGAATGTTTTTCCGACTACATTGAGCCATCTTAATCACTAGAAAAAGAAATGCCTGTATAACCTACCAAACTGCAGAGAGCGCTGGATTGTTTGAAAGTTAAGTGCAGAACTCTGAACCTACACAGTAAAGGCAGAAATGTAGACAATAAACACATAAGGCTAAACTTAACCAACTTATTTTCAGGGAGGCTTTCTGATTGCTGCCCGAACATTTCCCATTGTACTTCAATGTCCAAAACACTTTGCATTTTTCTTTTCAATAGATTTTCTGAGCTTTGCATTAAGAGCTGCTATAATAGTGATCTCACAAAATAGCCAAAAGGACTATCTGTTGGCAACAGAACAAAAAATGGGAAAGAATGTTGGGGGGCGGGAGAGGGGGGCACAAAGCAGAACAAGGAGGAGATATTTTAAGAAAATACAAATGTGTATATTACCATTTAGACATTTCTTTTAATATGCTGAGTAAAGCTGCTGTTCAGTAGTAGTACAGAATGGTAAGTTAAGTATCCTTCAAAGGACAGTGTGCGTCTCATGTTACTACAAAGCAAAACAAGAAAGAATGATTATGATCAAAAGACAAGCTGGAAAAGTCACTTTAGGATCTCTAAGTGCAAGTAACCCTACTCCTCAGCTCCCTTCTTAATTTCTATGACTCTGTTCATACAGGTATGTTTTAGCAAAATTGCTTAGTTGAGCATAAAAAAAGGTTATATTGTTTTCCACAACATTTATACATGGCATTTATTCTTTCTGCCCTTGTAGTCTGCCATCTGGCAACCAATGCTAGCAGGAATTTCAGGGATTCAGAATCTCAAGACTGAGGCCTTTATTTTTTTCTGCCTTCTTTCGCTAAAATCTTTGCTCTATCAAAGCATCTTATTGCAAGGAATCACTTCTGCTACATTGCACTTTGAGAAGATCAACCTTCTGTCCACCCCCTTTCTTTCCCCTTTCCTCTCAAACTGTGTTGGTAGACATAAACGATTTGATTCAGCACTGAATGTATATTTCTGACCATGTAGCCTTGTTTAACTTTTTGCCTTTTCCATTTCATTTGCAGTGAGCTTGAAAAGCACAAACTGGAAGTCAAACATCCAATCATCTGCAATTAATCCTACTACTGAGATACACGCTATTTCTCAGATTAAAATTACCTGTAATACCTGTACCACAGAATATATGCTCACTCATGATACATACCAGCCGTCCTTGTAGTCAGAGACTGTAATGCTAGAAATCTTGAGTTTGACCATGCCTTCCGTTTCAGCGATAAGTCAGTAACAAGGTCCTCATGGATGAAATATGAAAAAGAGAGTTAAGAACTTCTTGCTGAAGAAATGAGAATGCTTGCTAGGAGGTAAGTCAGTAGGGGTATGATCCCCAGGCCACATAGGTGGGGAAGTTTCTTGTCAGAATGAGTCATAAATTCTTCACTAACTGATTCATCTGTAACACAAGAAATTTTAAAGAGGACACAAACAGAACACTCTGTCCTTCATGGAAGGCTCAAAATTGGAGAAGAAAAATAGATGCTACAGAGGAGAATTAGATTTTTAATTAGTGTGCTAATCTCAGGCATGATTAAGAGAATATTTGTTCAACTTTTTGCCTTCTGAAAGCAAACCATAACTCATCACAAAACAGACTGTTTTCAAAGTAAGAGTAATTGTTGCAGACTATACTGCCTTAAAATGTTCTAAAAGTAGAGATTCACGTTAATTAGAAATCTTCACGTCTCATGCACTACTCACTTGTTCTGTGTTGCTTTTGGAGAAAGGAATTTATTTTGCATTTATTTATTTATTTATTTAGTATACCTTACTTAGTTGTAATTGACTCTGTTATTTCAAACCTCTGCAAAATTAAATGTATAAAGTAACCAGGTGACGGAAGCTAGTAATTTCTAAAAAAGCAGAAGTCTTAACTGTTGGTCTATGCCATAATTACTTCTACGTACACTTTGAAAGCTGATCTTGTAGATTTAACCTGCAGTAGGATATTACAGGGATGGTGCTAACTTTATGTGCTTATTTCGTTGTTTAACCAAGCCTGTACATATTCAGTGAAGTTCACACCAGAATCCTATGTGAATTTTTACTCTTTTCAAACTTACTAACCAGTAAAGGTTATAGACCAAAATTAGGAGTTCTGCCTGTGGGCTGTGCCCACGTAAATAGCTACAGTATAGTGGCAAAAACCCCTCAACAACAACAAAAAAGACATAAACTTCTTCACAGTAGGTAGGTGTAGGAATTCTCCTTTTCCCCTGCTACTTCTTAGCTAAGCCTACTGCAGTTCATAGCAAACCCTCAGGGGAAAGCAAACTACTAAGCACCTCCTGTGGCATAATCTTATCCTGCCACACATGCAGTGGTCTTGCTCTACACAGCTACAGAGCAGGGAACAGCATGAGAAAAGCTTCTGCACCTCCCACACTGTGATGCCATGTTTATACAGGAAAAACAAGGAGGAGGTCATCTCCATGCCCCTTGAATGCAGAGCTACAGCTTTGCTTGCCCGTACAAGGCGGGGGGCAGAGGTCCCAGTACTATTCTCTTGTCTTTACCCATGCACATAGACAAGGGTTAGGTACATAGGGCCATTGAGGGAAAAGGAGACAAGGAGGGGAAGCGAGCAAAGCATTTTTCCCCGGGGCCTTTGTTTCGAGAGGTCAAGGAGGCCTGACACATAATGGTACAAGTCTCCCAAAACACTCAGTTTCCCTAGAGCCCATGTGGGCGTGTTTGTGGGAACATTCTGCCCCTTGAAAGCAGCACAGTATAAATCCCTGGCAGACTGCTGCGTAAGTCACAGCCATGTTACCAAGGACAAAAATGTAACCCCACTTATTAGACTAGATCTTCTTTTAGCCTAAGTCAGCATTGCTTAAATCACTCTGCAACAGTGTGTCACCAGGGCATCTGCTGAGTTCCTGTGAGCCTAACTCATCTGCTAGAAAAACTGCACAGAAGACAGCCTTTAATTTCAGTGAAATCAGAAACAGATCTGTCCTGGAGAAGGTTATGTTTCCAACATACCAAACTGCAGTTGTCTCTTGGGTGCTGCTTTTACTTATGGGCAGTGACACCTACCAATAGACCAGGTTGCTCAAAGCTCCATCCAACCTGGCCTTGAACACTTCCAGGCAGGGAGCATCCACAGCTCCTCTGGGCAACCTGTTCCAGTGCCTCATCACCTGCACAGTGAAGAATAGGTCCTGAACAAATCCAGTTGCTCTGGGATCTCCTGGTCTAGCAGCGCTTTCTTTCCTTAAAAACAGAGACTTCAGTAAGTTTAACTCAAGAAGTGGTACGGTAAAGGGAGGACTTGGTATTTTTTCAGATACAAACAGTATGATGCTATGTAGTAAAAATAATCCTGGTATATGTCATGCATATTGTACTATCTACCCAAGATATGAAAAAGGAATATAATAGTTCAAGCAGTAGCTGGAATAATGATAGATGGGTTGTAATTCTTCAGCCACTTCCCACCATTGTAAAAATTGAAGTCAAACTATTTCAACACTGAGTCTACTTTTTTCCCCTCTTATTTAACTTTACTTACTGACACTTTTAGGTTTACATTTCATAGATTTAACAACTTCCAGAAATAGAGACTTACTATGTGAAGGACTACTTAGTAGTAGTTAAGTTGCTTCTTGCCAAATTCTCAGATAGTCATCTCAAAGGTTTCTGTGATGTAAAATATACTTGGCATGCATAACTGGAAGAGAAAACATAAAACATAAATTACATCCTTTAAACAAACAATTAAAATACTATTGGTTTACAATAGACTACATAAACAAACATGCAAGACTTTGCTGGCAGACCTGGCTGACTGGCTTGTTAAAATAATTCCACTTTCATGCTTCTACCCTTCACTGGGAATCAGACTTTTTTTTTTATTTTAAATGACTACTGTTATTCTTGCAGATAAAAACTTGCCCCAGCGTACTGATGTTAGACATGAATGTCACAGTAACAAGCTTCTTTAAAGTGACTCTTACAACATTCTGTACAGTCCCTTTTCTAACCTAGTTTACATTTTAAAAACCCCTTCAAGCTTTTCAGCTCATAATGAATTTCAAATGGTAAAACACAGTAAACTATAGATGACTGACAATCAGGCATAATACCAGAGAGCAAGCACATAGTAAACAGATTTTTAGTGATTCTAAATTATTTGATGCTTGTATTTATTCAAAGAATCTTAGATCATAGTTTACTTACTGAGAAAACATTCCATCCTTGCATGGTTAAGAAGAAATACGTATATCTGATAGTTTTGCCTTCCACTGGGATAGTACACTTTACAAAAGAGTGAATTTTCTATTGGTATTGTTCTACCCAAGATCTGCAGCAATAAAAAGCGCTGCTGTATTGTTAACTCTGACTTGGGACTGTATCAAAATAAGATGAATTCCAGCCATGGCGCCTACCACACGCAGTTTGAGAAGAGTGTGGCTGTACATCCAGCAGCCAGAACTACACAAGTCCTTCTCTAACTCTGTAGAAATATAGGCTCTCTGTGGGGGGAAAAGATGCCTGCTGCTTCAGTGAAAGCTTTTTTTTATTAAATGCATGGGTATAATAAACAGTGGGAACTAAGAGTCCAGGGTAAAGAAGACCACAGCATATAACCACAGCTATTAGAGAAAGTCACTGTAAATTTCAGATGTGATTTCAGACCAATTTAGTTAGCAGCACACTAATCTGCACAAAACATTTCAGTGAGCATGACAGCAACATTTACAAAAAAAATGACTGTCTCACGCAGGTCTGTAGATTAGTCCAATTAAAATGAATTAACCAACTTAAGGTTTTAAGTACCATTTTCTCTTGAAGACAAGCTCGCTTTCTTGGAGTGTTGCCAACATTTATCACACTTGGACATTTTGTTCAGAGCAGACATAACATTTTTGATAATATACAGTTTGCAGGATAAAGCTGCAGCAGTTTGTCATGGGTGGGCTGATCCTCGCCCACTTGAGTTAGACAGTTTTTGGAGGACTTGTGAGAACAGCGGAGAGCTTCTCTCGTGATTAATGAGCACGCAGCATTGTTCAATCTCCCAGGAAACGATGCTGTTTGATTTGGGCATGCTGTGATGAAATGGCAGTTGTATCAGCCCTGTCCTTTGTTCCACTGTCTCCTACCAGATGTTTAGGAATCACCACCATTTCTGCTGTTCTCATATGATTGTCATTACATTCTCTGTCACTGCACCACCCAGACCTTCAAGATAAGCAGCAGCGCTGATGCCTTTTTCTCCAAAAGAAAAAGTGCTTGAGATTTATGATTCATCAGTGGTAACAGTCTTCAGTTTCTCCTCTAACAGTCATCTTGCCTAGCATCTGTGGTCAGCAATTAGGGGTCTAGCTCAGAGAACAGCAGGGAACACTGTGTTAAGCAGCCTACCAATATTAGCATTTGGTGGCTTGTTTTACTCCACATCCACAACAAGCCTGTTTTACAGACTGTAGGAAAGAGAAGCAGCAGTCTCTTTCCCAGAGTAACTTCAGTTAAGGTCAACTGGTCACAGGAATGAAGAACTCTGGCGATGTCCTTCTCTCCTGGAAGTCAAGGCAGGCATACTGTATAGGGCTAGCAGCAACTTTAAGAACTCGGTAAACACTTGTGTCAGTCAAGCAGTAAGAAGTTAATAAACTCTTCTAGCCATTAAGAACACAGAAATATTCTTCACTAGAGCTGTACAGGGCAGTAATTTAACATGAAGACATTTTAAAACATACAGTAGGATATCTAATATTAGAATTCAGGAACAAAACGGGCACTACTTTACACTTCTAAACTGCACACCTCCTGCTTGCAGGGTCTCTTTGCACATGGCTTGGGGTGCCCAAATACAGTCACCCAAAGACAATGCGTAACAGTTCACTGACCCCACATATTTCCTGCACTTCCTCTGTCACCCTATCCTCCTCCTATATTCCTTGATTTTGTTAGTAATACAACTGGGTTTTTATCTCATAAGCTCACCAAAGTACTTCTTTAATGCAGAAAAATCCTTTCTACAGTTTTTTTAATGCAAGCATCTCATTGCATTTTAGCTTCACCCACAAGCTAAGAAAAAATATTTTTAAATTTGAGTCCTGGTTTTAAAATACTGCAGCTGCCTTCAGTGTTTATACAGCTCCCAACTAATTACTGGTAAGAGACAGAAATGGGATTTCTTAATTTAATCACTGAATTAAATCATTAATCACATCTATGCTTGATATATTATGCAATACAGAAATAACAATAGCTGTTCTCCCTCAGGATCTATTATTTCAACTAATTGCAAAAAACAAAGAAAAGGTGTCCGAAACACTGTATAGTGTTCTGTGTATGTACTTTTCTTTTTTCTCTCTTTATGAAATAGAGATAAAAATCATTACACAAAGATGTCTGTTAAATACTTAAGCTCAAAAACACTGGAAAAATCTGGTGAGGGTAAAGAAGATAAAAATGAGTTTAAGAGAAAATATATTTATTTTTAAAGCATATCTTGCCATTTACCCTCTTATAATTCAAGTTTGAACTGCGCTACATTAAAACTACAAGGTATCGGTCAACGAAGTCTCTGTAAGGAATACAGTTCTGGTGTTTTCTATGTATTGGTGTTTACAGAGAACTAGAACTTTGCTGCAAGACTCATGGAACCTGCTTGCTTCTCCTTTTGGAGGTCTTCTTTCATAACAGGTATTGCAGATCTATAAAGGGCAGACATTTCTTCATACTTTCCATTTTTTTTCTCTACAAGACTGAAACATGGTGTTCCCATCTCTGTGATTCTTCATGGGTATTCTCAGTATTTCAGAAAAACAACCCCAACGACTATGAAGATGGCAACTAAATAATGGACAACTTCGGCAGAGTACCTCACTGGACTTTAAAAGTGTGACTTTATTCAGTACCTCATATAACTCTTGAGAGAGACTGCTCCCTCCCATGGAATCACAATAGACAACCCTCACTGTAGCTAATTACTCAATCGCAGTAAGGTGCATTCAACATTGGGCAAAAAACTAAGAGAGTTCACTTCTGGGGACAAGTCAATGCTAGCACCTGGAAAGCCATCCCCAGGACTGTTTTCTGAAGAATCACTCAATAACCTCTAAAATGTTACTACCATGAGATGGCTCTGTACCCTGCCACACACGTAATCAACACACTTCCTAGTGACCACTGCTCCCTTCTCCTCTTGGACTATGAATGCTTAGATTAAATGAAGACTTTCCCTTTCTATCATTCAGGAAGTCTAAAAGCACAGGACAATATAGTGGTTTGCTCTGTTAATACAGATAGCATGAACCCTACAGATAGACAAAGCACACTTGGCCTCCTTCCAGATGTCTTTTTTTTCCTCTCTCCTTCAAAACATAATAAGCTCTAGTGCCTTCCATTAACACTGGAGAAGTAAATCTTTGCCCACTGGTAAAAAGCATGATTATTATTTGACTGTTTCAAGACTCATCAGTTCTCATTCTCTCGTTCCCATGGAAACTATCCCCAGTGAAGTTTGAGAGGAGCTATGCGTGCAGCAGAAATGCCAATAATAATGGAGAGAATTAAGTTTCTCCAGGGGAAAATCTTAAGTCATTTTCAAATTTTGTTCAGGTCTTGGATGGCAAATCATCTGCTAGCTTCATTTCTGCCAAATAAGAAAGTAGATACGAGTATTTTGCTACGCTGCTTTTAAGTTCATAAGATTTTTAGGGAAAAAAGGTACTGGAATAAGGAAGCGTATTTTCTCTGAACAGAGACCAGTGTAACCAGCCTACAATAAAGAGTACACTATTAGGCTGCAATTAGTCCAGTAATATACAATGTTTTCTGAGAGATTTTTTATCTAATTTTACAGATAAAATTCTGTCAGCAGAGGTACATTTACAGTCTCCCTTGAAACAGTGAGAGAGTTTCACTGAGTCGGCACCAGAAATTGATTTGATGGAGCAAGAAGTAATACATTACAGTTGGAACTGACCCAGCATCCTCAACAGAAAAAGAGAGGTTAGGGCATACACTAAAAAAATGAGAGGAGAAAAAGCGTTCACTTAAATATGAAATTTTGTAAAATGTATGAGAGCTCTGTTAAATTCTGATCCCTGATGAATGAAAAGCAGTAGGTTCAATAATGACAGTGCTTCATTAAAAAATCCTATGCTTAAAATTAAATCTAATTATCTTCTGTAGAAAGAAGTTATACAGATTTAAAACAAGCTGGATGATGGAAAGAAGTGGTTATAATGACAAGCAATCTTACAGAGACATGATTCTCAGGTAAAGTATAACAAAAATTAGTATTAGTAACTATTTAATATCTCCCTTTTTACAGATTTGGAAATAGAATAGGCAAAGAGACAAGAAAAAGAGCAAGGGCATTAACATGGGGCCCTGCTCAGTTGAGGCTACACATTCAACACAGAACTTAAACACCCACATAATTGTATAGCAATTCCAAACACATAAACCAGGCAGCTGCAAGTGCCTACTCCAAGGGGCACCTCCCACTTAAACCTGAAAGTTTTCTAAAAATTCTGCTGCTGTACAAGCAGAAAATGAAGCATCTTGGAAGCTGTGTCACTCATCTATTCCAGCTGAAGACCCAGAGGTGTCACTCTGGCCCCTGAGGAGCCCAATACGTGTCCTGAGAACATACCCAGCTTACAGCAGGAGCACAGAGTACTTCACAGAATTAAGAGGTGGACATTTTATTTTAAAACACAGCCAGAGGGGAAGAAATTGTTGCAAGTGTTTATTTTCACACAGTATCCTGCTGGTTAGAACACTCACTGGAAAAAACAGGAGATACTTGGGTTAAAGGTCTTTTCAACTGGAGGAGGTTCCTCTCCTGCCTCATCTCTCTGTCTCCTGCCTCAAAAACATGCTTAAATACTAGGCTGGAAGGTAGGCTGAGCAGGGGGAAGGGAGCAAAAGACATGAAGGAGAGCATGTTTACCCCTGAGTAGTTAGGGCTGTCACCTGAGTGACAAAAATACAGATTGCCCGCCTTGGACTAGTTCTGGAGTTGAGTTCAGCATGCACAAGCAAGTCTGGAAGTGGAGTCTAGAAGCTACCCCTCTCTGCTGGGAAAGTCAGGCCAGGAGTTATTCTTCTCCTGGCCACAGGATTCCCATATTCCTCTCAACCTACTCACATAACATTGGCAGCACCACTCCCACTCCAGCTCCCGCCTCCTGGGCAGGCCGGTTGGTTGGGCACTACCCTAGGACCTGGGACATGGAACTTCAACATGCCCAAGTGAAAAGCAAGCCCTCATAAAATTCTCAGGTTAATGCTCAAACTACTGAATCAGGTATAAGGGGCCCAAGGAAGAGGGGAAACCACATACTGGAGAGCAGCCCTGTGGAAAGGGACTTGGGGGTGCTGGTGGATGAAAAACTGGATATGAGCCACCAGTATGCAAAGGCAGCCCAGAAGGCCAATCACATCCTGGGCTGCATCAAGAGAACTGTGGCCAGCAGATCAAGAGAGATGGTTCTGCCCCTCTACTCTACCCTGGTGAGACCTCACCTGGAGTACTGCGTCCAGTTCTGGAGCCCCCAGCATAAGAAGGATGTGGACGTACTGAAGCGTGTCTAGAGGAGAGCCACCAGAATGATCAGGGGAATGGAGCATCTCTCCTACGAAGAAAGGCTGAGGGAGTTGGGGCTGTTCAGCCTGGAGAAGAGAAGGCTCCAGGGGGACCTTATACTGACCTTCCAGTACCTGAAGGGGGCCTACAAGAAGGCAGGGGAAGGTCTGTTCACAAGGGTTTGTAGTGATAGGACAAGAAGTAATGAGTTTAAGCTAGGAAAAGACAGATTTAGGTTGGATATTAGAAGAAAGTTCTTTAGCATGAGGGTCATAGAGCACTGGAATGGGCTGCCCCGAGAGGTGGTGGAGGCCCCATCCCTGGAGTCATTCAAGGTCAGGCTTGATGAGGCTCTGAGTAACCTGACCTAAGTAGATGTCCCTGCTTGTGTAGGGAGGTTGGACTAGAAGATCTCTAGAGGTCCCTTCCAACCTGAAACATTCTATGATTCTATGATTCTATGGGTTTGGTGTTTTTTGTTTCGTTTTGTTTTTTAAATTGAAGACAAAGAAGCATAAAAGCATGGGCCAGAGCTCAAAGAACAAGCCTTGCATGCACTGGCAGGAGAGGCAGTGTGCCAAGGGAAGGAGGTGCCTATTGCCCACACAAAGCTAAATGCCAAAGCTGCAGAAGGCGGCAGGATTTCAGAGACATCCCGGTTCTCGTTAACTGGCTCAGAGTGGCTCCCTGCTGAGAATGCCAACTCTTTCAGATCACCCATCCCCACACGCAACATACATCACCCCAACTGTTCACCAGAGATAATCAGGGTGCCAAACACCTGGAAGTTACGCATGGGAGTCCATTTTCCATTTTTTCACTCTATTTCACCCGGCCTTCAACCTCTACAGACCAGTTTTCTGTTTGTTAAAAGCAGATATAGGAAAAAAGTTTTTTGTTCCACAGGGGTGGCAAGGATAAGTGTACTGAAGATTGAGATGCTCAGACACTACAGTAATGAGGGTTATAGGACTGGATAAACTCTATATAGGTAAGATCCCTGTCTGAAATCTTGCCTATGCAGACAAGAAACCTAACCAAGAAGAAAGGAGTAATATGAAGTGATACCAAATGATCAGAATATTGAGTTGGTTAAAAAATACAGACCAACCAACACTGTGGGAGGAAAATACCCCTACAGGCTACGGTAAAATCACAAGATTTCTGCACAAAAGCAAAAATTGGCAAAACTACTCTCAAAATTCTCTCCCTGTCCTGCTGTCTACATGAAGGAAAGACAGTAACAGCCTAGGCCAGTACTTACCCCTCCGCAGCAGTGCAGCACAAGTAAGGAAGAGGAAATTATAAGGAACTGGCACAACCAAAACAAGATACAGACTTTTATCCCCAGACTGGGGAGGAGAAGAAGCAGATGAACAACTGCAGAAGTGAAAAGCTTTGGCATAAAACAGAGTGGGGCTCAGACTTTGACCCTGCTGCTAGGGCTGCCTGGAGAAAGACATTTCTGCTTCACAAAAGCTGAGATTTCAAAATCTGGATTTAAGCCAAACCCAAGAAGGAATTTTCCAAGCTAATGGTTTCCAAACATGACTTGTGGAAAAGAAGCAAGATGCTTGCTTCTCCATAAAGTAATGATCCTGTAATACAAAAGCAGCATTTGTTATAAAAACACAGAATTTAGACTTTAGCATTAGAAATTTCTATTTTTATCAATGCAACTTCAGTCAAATCTATGTATTTTGATAAAACATTCTAAAATAACTTCTTTTTTTTTTTTTTTATTAAATGGTCTGTGAAGTTTTTGTCCTTAGCTACTCACAAGTAAAATTCATGAAAACAACCACAAAAAAAGGGCAGGAACTGGACACAAAGATCAAATCAGAAAATAAGTACTAACTAAGAAAAAAGATGGATTTTTGAAGCCATGAAAATGAATGTAGTACGATGAGGCTATGTACATTACCAGGTCTCAAGTGAAGGAGTGTATCTACCCAGAGTTATACAGGGATTCAGGGTAGTGACAGCCATTTAAGTACATTTATATGGACAAGACTAGTTGGACTGTTTATAGAAAGCCTTAATAATTAAGGCAAGAGCACATATACTACAAAAGTATATAGTAAATAGTTCCTTTCTTACACTTTTGCTGAACAGTCTCTGCTTTATCACTGTTCCGCAGGAGCATCACTTCAACACTGATTGATAGCAGAGCCTCACTCCTGTAGAGAGCAGAAGTCACAGACTGAAACCTAGATAAGATAGTGGATCTAAGGTTTCCGATCCTCCCCTTCCTTCAGGCACAGAAATACATTTGGGAAGTTGCCCATTTTTTAACTGAGTCACATAAATTCTGTTTTATATGTAAAAAAATACGGAAAATAGGACAGATGGATAAAAATAAACTCAGTCTGGGAGGACCCAGACTATGAACTGTTAAGAACTGCAGAGCTGTTCAGCAGATGCCCCAGTTTGGAAGCCTAAGGTTGCCACCTTTTGGAATTGCATGTGAAGTGTGTAGCTCCCACGCAGTGCCATTTCATGACGTCAGGAAACACCAGTAGCTTAGTGGACGAAATTTTGGATCAGGCAATCATGTATACTGCTGAAAAGTCTTTACCTGTCATATGAGGAGAGTCTGGGAGAGCTGGGGCTGCTCAGCCTGGAGAATAGAAAGCTCAGGGGCATCCTATCAGTGTATATAAATGCCGGATGAGAGGGTATAAAGGCTCTTTTCAGTGGTACCCAGTAACAGAAGAAAAAAGCAAGGGGCGCAAATTGAAATACAAGAAATCCCACTTAAATGTAAGAAAACACTTTTTGACTGTGAGGGTGATCAAACACTGGAACAGTTTGGCCACAGAGTCTGAAGTCCCCATCATTACAGATACTCCAAACAGAACTGGAGAAGGCCTGAGCACCCTGCTCCAGGTGACCCTGCCCTAAATCCAAGTCTAAACTTCCCATCAGTTTAAAACAGCTATGTACTTGCTTTCCAAACATAGGTTTCCATGCATCTTTTCCCTCAGGCACTCCTCTGAAACAGCCCCAAAGCTACAATCCTGTCTAACCTCCACTCCGTAAAGCTCTTTTGCTATGATGTCTACAAAACCTGATGATGATTACTGGTTTGTCGATGGGTTGTGACTACCACTGATCCAGGCGCTCTCACTGCTCCTTTTAATCCTTCTGTGTTTCTGTGATTTTGTTTTATACTTGGGGTGTAAACTCTTGGAGTTGGGACTGGCTTTTTGTTCTATGATTATACAGCCTCAAGTACCTTATACGTACCTAGAATTCCTAGATCCTATGGTAAAAGCAAACAGTTGTAAAACTGATCTGTTGATATAAGTTTAAGCATATTATCCATCACTTTTATTTTTAGAGACTTGTTCAAGAAGGTTTTCATCATAGAATACATTCATTTCGCTTAAGTTTAGCCATTTTACTGCCAGAGACCTCATGGAAAGACAGATAAGCATCATCAGCAAGGAATTCATCTCACTTATCTCAAGAGCCCAATCTCAGCCTGGTATGATCTGCCTCTCTCTCCTCATTTATTAAAAAAGAAGCACAGAGACATAAAATTTAGCCAACTGAGATTATGCAAAAAGACAACCTTTTGACTGGACTATAATCTACACACTCATCAGTAAGCATCTAACTTTGAAAAAATTTATTTAGATAGGCTGGACAAAATTCCATCTTTTCTTTTTCCCCAAAGAATGGCAGAGAGAAATATAAGATCTCTTATAACACATTCATATGTTATAACACTCTTAAATCACATTCATGTGATTTAGTTACAAAATTATGCTTTGCTACTTGTAGTCTGTCTGCACAGAAGACGAGATTCCAGTGTGCATCTACTTCTTGTTGTGCACTGACCTCGCTTTTTGAGAAGACAACCATTTTTCTCATCACAGACTGTAAAGCTACTATGAAACACAAAAAGCCAATCAACTGAGCTGTTCAAGTTTCAGTCAAAAATGCTTAAGATCGGTCTTAGGCATGCCTAAATGATACTTAAATACTTATTAACTTAGACAGTATTGGAGTGACACCAATAACCTAAAATTCTGCTGAGGACTCCAAAAGTACTGCTTGAGTAACTCCAATAGTTCTGGTAATTAAGTGCTCCTGTAAATGGCATTCAGTGTTCTGACATTTATGTTTGGGTGAGGAAATGATCTGTTAGAAGTAATAATGGATGACTCTTGTAATATAGAAAATATTCAACTCCAACAGTCTGTTATTAATGATTTATACTGCTGTGCAGTTAATATCCTGCCTGTTCAATGTAACTTAAGTTACAGAATGACAAGTGAGAGTTACACAATGACAGTGAAAAAAAAGAGTTTTTTCCCTAGCAAGCTGACCAGCACTGTGCAGTGTCCTACACAATTTGCAGCTAATACTGAGTAAAAGAAATGGAGAGAACTTCGTCTCTTTGTTGTAAAACTCAGTCATGCAGGACTGAACAAGTGTTTACTATTCTTTCAGGAAAAAAAGAAGCATCTGTCATGACTGCCAAGAAGGACTCACTTGCCCACTAAATGATGTGCAAAATCTTGGTCAAGGGCTGAAAATATTTTAAGTTGCATTTGAATGTTAGTAGAAACAATGCAAAACCTCTTTGTGGATATATAGCTGTCATCCACAGGGCTACCCAAAGAATATAAAATTCATTTTGGAGCTTGCTAGGCTTTGTAAGTTTATAATAATGTAACTCCACTAGTGACAAAGATTAGACCTCGTCATTATTTTTTGAATGGGTGGAGGAAGGGAAAAGGGGCAGGCACGATTTAGGCTCAGTTTCAGCAGCTTTAACTCATATCTAAGCATGATTTTACTCACTGAATACTTTTAGTGATCCTAGCATTAGTTACAGAAGAATAGAATCCCTCATAAATAAATACAGAGCAGAAAAAATAACAAACAGGCTTTCAAACAGCATCAGTTCAAGACTTAGTGGCATCTTAAAATCAAACGATAACTTTGCTGACAGCACACTGCTCAAGATTATTCTATAGAATCTCTTCCGGGAATACAATTTAAGTTCTTGATAGGAACTCATAAAGCCAAAGCTTTGCTAAATTGTTTCAAGAAAGAGTTTAAGTAACAGACATTAAAAAGGAGGTGGTAATACAAAGTCTTTTGTCTCTGGCAAAAATACGAAATAATGTCATGAATGATGGCTACTTCAAAGTAGGCAGCTGAAGTAAAACAGAACATGCCATTCTTAGTTTTGTTTCTTTAGTAATTACAGAAGTTTGTGAGTCAGTGAGGTCTTTTAAAGACAGAATCCACTGTATACTGTGAATGTTCCTGTCCCAATACGTAAAGCACGCATTCGGTTGGAAGGCATACTGTGGCAGTCACACACCTGAAACCAGGTGTTACTATTACTGAATAATCATAGAATCATAGAACGCATTCGGTTGGAAGGGACCTTCCAAACTCATCTAGTCCAAACCCCTGGCAGTCAGCAGAGACGTCTCTAGCTAGATCACGTTGCTCAGAGCCCCATCAGGCCTGGCCTTGAACATCTCCATCCATTTGATGATGTGAGCACTTACTGCAAGCTAGGACCTGTCTTGTCACACAAATTTGCTATACCTTCTGCTTCCACAAAAGATGTGCTTGGCCCATACAAGCCAAACACTTTTGTTAAAGGATCATTAAAGGTTCTTTGCACCTAGTTCCAAAGCATAAACAAGAAAGATACCAAAATACCAATCAAGAGCCATAACTTGCTATGTCACACCTACTTAAATATAAGGATCTTCAGTATGGCAATTCAGCTCTGTTCAACTATATCTGCCACCTGACTCTGTTTATAATCGCACAGCAGTTGTCCCCATTCAAAAGCACTTTTCTGTGCTTTTACAGCTCCAACATCCCCCTGTTTGTCAGAACAACACATCTATCATTTTGTAGTCATTATTCTCTCCCACCACTGACTATTTTGCCAAGTCCCTTGACTCCCATTTTACAATATGTCCTTGAAAAACAAGCCAGTCCTTTCTGTCACTCCCTGTGGTTGAAACCTTTGACTGAGCTCTGATTGTCTTTATTCTCAAGTTCCTAAGCTACTGCTGCCTCCTCTGTTGCTTTTTCTAATTCCTACATGGTACTCCCACAGTTGCTACAAGCCCTTTCCACAAAACCATTCCGTCTTACAAACCATGAATCACCTCACTAGCTTCCTCCATCCTAGCAACCAAATATTTTGTTTTGCTGATCCTGTTCTTTCTGATATTTCCAATTTTTGTTTTGATCCTATATTCAACTGCATTGGCACTTCCAGTCTAACTCCATTCTGGCATTGGTACTGCAAAGTCACTTCCTACCCCCAGCAGCAAAATTCCACTGTTCCCTCCCCAAAACATATCACTACCGTACATATCTTTATGCTACATACATCCTTCTCAGAATATTTTTTTGCCAAATAAAAGTTGTGTTTGAGTATTCCTGAACCGAACAAGAACTTCTGCACACAGCTTTCTACACAGCCTGTGTGACAGGCTCACATTAGAACTTCACAGTGAATTAAATACTATAATTTCTAGCTTAATGCAGCTGATCTGCTACATAAAGGTCCTCCTACACAGTAAGCTTTCTCATGCAGAGATTTTCTTTGTTCTGACACTTTGCTGAGAACATATATGTCTTTAGTTCATATAATATAGGACATTTGTTCCTTGTAAAAGCAAAATAACTCCCTGCCTTTCCCTTCCTTCCAGAAATACAAACTATCCTCCCTCTCCCCCCTCAAAAAAAAAAAAAAAGCTAATCAACAAACCTCTAATTAAACTAAAGGACTTGAATCATTAGCTTGCTTGGTGGCAATGATTTTACAACTCAGGCAATGGTACATGCTTAAAATGGAATGTAACCTTTACAGGGAAAACATTCAAATTTCTTCTTCAGATAGCCAGTTTGGAGTGGTCTAGCCTTTATAAAATAGTGTACTCAGAATAAAATAAAAAACTTGTATTCTAATTAAGCTTTTAGTTTCCAATTAAGCTCTTGTGCCTTACTGAAAAAAACCTCACCAAAAATCTTCTGTATATGATGCTTCCCCAAAACCCCATGATTGTGAAGGCTGACAAGGATCCAACAACTTCACAAAACAATGGAGGGCAGGAGTGTTCCCCTGCCCCATGGCTGAAACAAAACACTCAGTGGACAAAGTTACTTCTTTGTAACTGCACTGGAGTTCTACTCTCCATCTAGACCCTTACAATGTAGTGCAACTTTACACAAGTCACATCACTGAACACCTCTACGTTCTACCTTCATAGACTGTGTGTGGACTCTTCTCCATAGTTTGTAACATACATGGTTACTACAGCAACAGGTAGCAAAATCCTGGGTTGCAGAAATGACTGATCTGCTTCAGAGTACCTACTCTCTTTACACTTACTTTTAGGATTCCATTTACTAGCTTGCAAAACACAACTGAAAGAAACAGTTTTCCAATCACTGCTTTCCTCAAGTTCTGGAATATTCCACTAGTAGTGTATAGCTCATTATTTTATTGGCAAAGTTATTGTCTGTCTGCTGATATAAACCTTTTAGCACAAAGATTAACAGAACTGTCACCTTCAGTACTGTAAACAAACACTTTTGTCTTGGTATATGCAAGGTCCCTGAGACTTTTCACTTAGCTAACTCCTTAGGCCTAAATAACCAGAGTGTATATTCACAAGAATATACAGAAAGGGAGTGTATCTTAGAAAGGATGAAAAGTACAAATGAGTCAGGCTAACCCTCAAAACCTGGGCACTAACCCCTGCTGCCAACATTCTGAGCATACAACTCCCTCTTCCCAGCAGCCGAACTACATTATTTTAAAAGAGTGCCCCTACCCAAAAAAACATTGCTCTGTGCATAGTTACAAAGTAAATATATTTATGGAAATGCTTTTCTGGTACAGAAGTTTAAAGGTTGAATTTGGTAATGTGGTCGGTTTTCCTCACCTATTTTTTATCTTCTCCCCTCTATGCATTTCCACCTGCCTTCCCATCCCTAGCGTGCATTGCTCCCAGCTGATACTCTCATGCCTGTAATTCTTCCTCACATGCTAGATAGTCATAGCTTGTCTCAGCTCAGGAGAGAGGTCCATGCAATATTAAAGGGTCAATCTAACCTGAAGAACAGATATATGCAATACGCAATTCCCTCTACAATCATATATCACTTCTATGAGAAATATATAGCTTTTCTTGGTGTCAAGAAATAAACAGCTCAGGCTACAGTACTTCCTGTCACACAGCAGAGGCTGGCCAACGTTACCATTTAATATACATCAGCAGTCACTGAAGAAAAATAGAAAATGTCCTCTAATTTTGGTGATGAATTATCAAGCAGGAGATTTCCAGTAAACCAGAGTGAATTCCTACTATGACTAGACAGACTCCTGTAAGGTGGAGAAAAGCTGTTCACAGTGAGCTATTACCCTTTAAACACAAATGCCAAGCGCCCCTTGAGAGTTCACATTGCAGATCTGGACATGATTCATGCATCACATCCTTCATGCCGTGATGGCAACTCTAACTTCCCTGACACAGCTCTTCTAGCCTGAACAGCATCCCGTTTCGCTGCAGCACACGCCCTGCAAAGAACCACGCAAGGCCAGCCCGTTGTGTTGCTTGCCAGAATCTTTTAGCAATTGCCTACTTGCAGCAGGCATTCATTAAAAGGTCTGAGCTAGCACAGTACTGACAAAAAGGTGTCTCCTCTTCTCAAGATCACAGCACAATCGCAAGCCTGAGAGACTTCAATCTTGCTGTGAAATCTTGAAATGGCAGGATGGTTTGGTTACCTCTAAGAGAGGGTGGAAGGGAGAGCAGGGCCAAGAGCAAGGGAAAACAAAAAAAACCCCAAGTTTTTAAGAGCAGCCTGGAGGGAACGGTCATTCACAGATAGGAAAGGCAGGCGGAAGTGTCAGACTGAGAAACATGTTATAGAAGAGTAAAAGCAGGTCCTGCCTCTCTCCTCTGCCTTTGGATTCGTGCAAACCAGAGGCAGGTATGCTACTGCCAGTTAAAAAGGCATCTGAGCTGGCCTCTGAAACACGGTGAGAGAGACACCCCGAATCATATCGTGACTATGACCAAGGAACTGTGAAGGGTCAAACACTACCAGGTATGTGCATGTCCGTAACACCGACCTGAAGGGCATATTGAAGATGATCAACACTCTCCGGCCCAGACTCTACACCAAGGTGCTTACTACACAGACTCTGGTGGCGTTGCCTGCCCTAGCCTGGGTATGCAGCCAGTAACACAGGAGCAGTATTTAAACTCAGAAACACTGTAAGAATTCATCACATGATAGAATGTAGTTAGAATGTGTTGATTTCCCTCCAGTGGCCAGCATTACCATACCACAAATCAGAGACACACACAGACAAAAGCAAAAATGTTCCTTTAAAATGAAAGCAGAGTAGTGGCAAGAAAGAGCACGAGACACAGACACGAGCACACAGAGACAAGCAGAGAACTCTCAATACTGTTCTGCACTTTGTGCAAATCTGTACACAAAAGAGAAAAACCATTTCTGTAAGAACATGTTGAAGAGAGCAGAGTACATGTAATACACTTAAGGAAATACAGTACATACACTATCTTGCAGAGCTGAAGAAAGAAGAGATTGACAAAGAACCCATAATTAAGAATTGGAATATTATTTTGAACTTCTCTATACTAAAACTTTATGCATAAATTAAGATTGGGTTTGAAATATTTGAAGAGAAGCAACAGAGGGATTTAAAGGTAAATGTTCTGATTAGATTGGAAAGGAAGATATGTATGTGCTCAACAAAGATTTAAAACAAATCTTCAAAATAATTCAGAGTAGTTGTGAGAAATTGAGGTCTTGCTCTACAGTTAAAACATGTAAAACATTCACAATGTCAGCAAAACCAACCTATAATATAAAATGAAGAAGCTTTATATTTATGGTCTGTGTTTGGCATAGGATTTGCTTCACAGGAGAAAATGGCACAGATCACGATTTTCAGTGTGTAGAACAATACTTCAGAACAATGAAACTCAACCTCATTTAAAATCCAGATTTGCTAACAATGCAAAAACTATGAAAATGACAGACCATGACCACAATTTGACTTAAAAATATGTAATAATGCTGTAATGTAATCTCTTGCATATGACTTCAAATCAAAAGACTGCTGTTGGAAAATAATATGAAAATGCTTAAAAGGATTGTTATTAAAACCCAAGGAATCCATTATTGATCTTATTTGGAACTACTACTTGTGAAATCAGGACCGTCAGGTACTAATGATGTTTAGTGGTCAGATTTCTTAACCTGATATTGGTGTAAGAATTTAAAATACTCAGGTTTTTGCAAAAAAAAATCCAGAAAGATGATATATAATAATATGGATTAGCGTAATCCAAAACCTTTGCACGTGTATGAAGGCAGAAACAGTGGGCTGCCAGGGAGCTGTAGCTTATTTCCATGTGATAATTACAGGAGCAAACGTAGAACAGTCAGAAAACATGTTCTTTCTTCCATTGCAGAAGAACCTGAAAGGATGAACTTTGAGACCTACAGATCTGAAGCAGAACATGCCAGCAGCATGTATGGAAAGGACTAGATCCAGAAATCTGGCTATTAAGAAAAGCTTTGCCAAATTTTCAGTCCTGCACAAAACCCTTCTAAATGTGAGAATCACAGGACTTCTATCATCCCTTCCTTTTCTTTCTCCCTATTATAGGCCTAGATTTAACAGCATTTGCCATTCAAGGTGGTCATGCCCACCTTCATTCACTACATAAAAGCACTACTTGCAGTCTGTGGCAGTAACTATATCCTTATTTACCTTGGATACTTTAGCATTCACATGACTTACTATAATCAGATATGAAAACCTCACTCAGAGAAAGCAAACAATCTGTCTGAGATTGGTAAGTGAAAATCTTGAAATGTGAATGCCAACAAAAAGAATAATGCATTAACATCTTGCACCCCCAAATCTGAAATGATCTAATTTTCCAGGGTGCTAAATTCTCAATTCCTACTGAAGTCAATGAGAGTAGCAAAGGACAAGACCCTTTGTAGGCTGTTCCTTCCCAGATTCATTTCTAAGTTTCTCTGATCACCTGCCTTTAGCTAGCAGGTCCTCCACCTCTCCAGATGAAATCCCGCATTTCAATAACTCTTTATGTTACATTTTTCCCCTTATGATCTGTGACATTGACTGGATGATCTTAAAGGTCTTTTCCAACCTAATTGATTCTATGATTCTACAATTCTGTGATAAGCACAGAGGTTTGGCAACTGCTAGTTATTTACTTTGCTGGTCAGACAATACCAAAACACAGTGATACAGGATTAGCTGCTCCTAAACAAAATATGGCTTACTTGCCAAAAGACATAAGAACTCTGTGTGAAGACACAGCAGTGAATCAATAGCATCACCTGAGCACAATCTCCTTTATATGCAGCATTTCTCCTGAAAACTAAACACACTTGGCTCCCTTGGTACTTATTCTCTGGGGAACAAATTTTAGTGTATGCTGCTCTCAGTCAATACACATCTCACAAACACATCCACACAAGACACAAAACTAGCCCAAGAACCTGGATATGAACTCCACAGTACTCAAAGCTAGTTCAGATAGGTTAAGGCACACCTTTGGATCTCAGTTTAGACAGAACCACATTCAACAATCCTGAAACTACATCTGCATTCCACCCTTCCAGCCTCCATGTTCTCCCTGCTGCAAACCTGATTACTGTATTCTGTGGCATGCTCTTTATTTTTTCAGTCTTTCTTTATTAGCTTTAAACAGTCACTTTCGACCTGGCTCTCTCCACGTAAGGAAATACCTCACACAAACCCACAAGAGCACATGATACTTATTTAGAAGAATACATACAAGTATTTCACTGTTCCTCCAAGCAAAGCTTGTTCTGGAACAGAAAGAAAACTTGCTCTTTGTCTCATGAAAACAGCCTTTCTTCCTAGCATCACTTTCAAACTTCAGGCCTTCAGGCTGAAAACATTCCATTTTTCATCAAATCATTTTCTTAAATCTGCACGTAACACTGACATTTGTCACAAGCTTTTGTTCTGCTCCTTTGAGGTGTTTCTACAACTCTCACACTGCTGGCAAGAACGACTCCAGGTAGAAATCCAACACCCTCTTTTATTAATCACCTAGGATGTACAATTAACTTGCTTGCTTCAAAGTTGTTGCCTTAAGCTCTAGGTGTTGCCTACCCCCTTATCAGTGTTGGCCCATGTTTCCACTTCTTTGCACTGAGAATTCATAATGAAGCTGGATCTGTGTGCTGCATAACCTGGCCAAAATGATACTGACATCCAAGATTTGGCACCTGCAAGAGTCCCTGCTAAGTATGTTCCCTCCCTCAGTTTATTCACAGACTCCATCTTGACATGGAAATTACTTCTCCAAAGCATCACTGACTTACTGCATCAAACATAAGAAAGGACTTAAGTCCATGGACATACACAGTCTCACCTATGTATGAGAACGTACAAGAAACCCTTAAATAGAATGTGCAACATTCAGTCTAGATCATACTTTACAGGTGCTAAGTTACATTTGCTACAAATCCTGGTTCTAGGATAATGTCAGCCCTTTCCAGTAAAGTTTGTAATACATTATTTGATCAAGGGAGAAGAGATGGACATGAATGCACTGAAAAAAAATAAGTAAAAAATTTTATTGCCAGAGATGATGATTTCCTCACCCAGCCTGTATTTGCCCATTGTGCTTATCTTGCCCATTGTTTTCTCTAATAATTACTTTGGAGCTACTTCTGTACATCCAGGGAGTGTATAATCATGCAGCTGCATTGCAGGGCCTACGCTCTGCTAAAAAAAAAAAAAAAAATTAATTCAAAGTATAAATATTTTTTTGTTTCCACAAGCAGGACCTCTAAAGTACAGGGGACCTTACTTAGTTACATTATCCGCAAAAGCTGCACAGCTTTGGGCAGCCACACATTAGCAGAATTTAGAAGTCCTCATTTTTCAGCTGTTAACTCTTATAATTGTATATTACATGTGCTTTCGAACTGACACCCACTCTTACCTTCCTAGGTGGGAGAGGTTTGCCTTGACATGGATTACAAAAAAGGCTGAAACAAGGAATTTTTGTGGATAACTTAAGAATTGATGAACAATGAAGACAGAAGAATTAGTTCAGAATTTTTAACTAACTCATTCATCAGACTAACTTTTCTATGCAGAATTTACAGGAAATTAAGCCAAATGAAAACCTAGAGATTGAGGAATGGCAGAGCTCACATAAAGATGAGGAAAATATTAATTTAGTGACACTTATATTGCACTAAGTAGCCTACTAATCTGAGTACTACAGACAGACATTTTAAGAGATTCAGATAGTGGTTCTGGTACTGCTTTTTCCCTGATGACAAATCAGTATATGTACAGTATTTCTTCCCTGTGTCATTCTACAAGATGCAGCCTTTCCCAATACAAAGCAAGTAGAGAAAAATCAAACTTAGCGCTCTCTAGCTATTTGTATATCTTTCTAGAATAGCATTTAGAAACACAGATAGAAATATTAATTCTGTGAACCAACATGTTCCCTAAAAGCTTTGACCACAGGAAAAACTGTGACAGAAATCACAGTCAATACGTTTTTCTTTTAAACTAAAGTATAAGCCATTGCTGAGCACCCAGCAGCAAGTGTGTTTGAAATGGAAGCCTCTTGTAAAAGAAAAGCACACCTCAATATGGTTTCACTCACTGCTGCCCAGCAGCGCCCTAAAGAGAAAGAGAGGGGCAAACACAGGCCATTTGTACACATAGAATGAAAGCTCCCCTACAATGTTAGGCAAGAACCGGTGTTTTAGGTGTGGTTGGTAGTACATGTCTGAAAAGCCCCAAGAACTATTCAGATCTGTGAAACTATAACCTCTATAATAAGGTCAAAGTCACTGCAAGTGCTGGTTCAGCAAACTGAAGTTGCCTGTGGGCTGTTTCAGCTTAGAGTGTGCTTCTCATTTCTTCCAAGTTCTTTTTTTCATTGGTTCTTGTTTATCACTTCCATATTTGGATATATATAACCTTCTTTCTCTGAACACATGGTATTTTCCAAAATATATGCCAAATTCCAGAGAAAATTACTACATTACATAATTCAATCTTTTGAGCTTCTCTTAACCATTTAAAATTCTAGGAAAAGATAAAATACATGTGCTAAATCAGCTAAAAACGCAGCTCGTAAAAATCTATTTATGTTCAACTCTGGAAATTAATTTTGAACAATGTGCTTTGTTTCAGTAAGCATCCGTTGGGTGCATAATATTAAAACACTTAAAACCCTAACTTTTGAAGAACTTGTTGTATATAATGCCCTGTAGTACTGCTGCATATAAAACATGTAATTAAACACTGCATTAAAACTAGTAGTACACTGCAGTCACAAATTACCATGTTAATATGCCAAAAAGCTTCTAGTAAACATGAGAAAGACAGAAGTACAAAAGAAGTAAAAATCCTTGGAATGTAATGAAAGGTCGTGTTATAAACTCCTCAGGACTTACAAACTAGAACAATAATTCTAGTTGTTCTTTTTATGTCTTATGTAATAACTTGGTGTACTACTTGGTGACCTTACTAAAAGCCATATACAGATTTACAAATATTTTCCCCACAAGAGTGCCTAAAAAAAAAGGAGGGGAAAAAAAAGACTAGGCTTCCTTGTTTTGTTTAGGTGATCTGATCTTCAGAAGCATGGAACACTTGCAAGCATTCAGTATCTATAAAGATCAAGCTTTAAAAGACAAAGAGGCAAATGGAGTAGGTTGTATTCCTTCTGCATGGAGTTGGCTGCCACAGATGTCTGAAGAGCAAAATAAACCTTCAAACCAAGCCTTCAGAAGGCATGAGGAAGCAGCAATTGTCACCGGTGCATCGCTAACAAATTAGGGGTTTACACTCTGGAATTAAAAAGTTTTAACTAAAAACTGTTGTAGTAAGTGTTAGAAGCCAGCTCTTCTCATGAAATCAAATGCTCTTTGTATGGAATACAGAGTAATTCTGTAAAAATAATCAATGCATCCCTTCCCATTCATTTCTGTCACAGACAGCTTGTTAAATTACAGTACAAGGAGAAAGAAACACAGAGGGAGTATTTCTAACTAGTATCAAGTCATTAGTGGCTGGCTTAAGTTGTTTTGTTCATATCACTTTATTTTATGAATGTAAGAGCAGAATTCTTAAGTGCACAGCATTAACCAAAGTTTCTCAGACAAATCCAAGTCTCTCTTGCAGGGCTAGGTCAGTACTATACGCTTTGGCTAGCGTCAAGATATGACTTCCAAAAAAGACACAGATACTTACTGATGTGCAAGGGCTGCTGTGAAGGCAGCAGCAGGACAAGGCAGGTCCTTGCGACACGTCTTTACCTGTCAAGGACACATAACCATTTCTTCTCAGGCGTTGTACCTCACAAACACGCTTTCATAAATGGAGCCTTCCTTCCACGCAGAGCACTGAACACTACTACACTGCTGCTACACCTGAAAAAATACAAAGTTGACAATTTTATAGCATCTATAGAAATAACATCTCAACGTGATATTACTTGGAAAGAAAATGGTCATTAATAAGGAGATGATAGTACAGATGTTTACAAAAGTCAGACAGCTTGCTAGCATAAAAATTATTGTTGGAAAGCTATGGGTATTGTCACTAGTTAGCCTAAACATTACCATCATAGGATGAGGTAGCTATCCAAGAACATTATGACCCAGCTACACCTCTATGGCTTCGTACACGTCCATAAGGGAATGAATCAAAACCTCACATAGAACTTCAGAGTGGAAGAAGGTCTGCTCAAAATTATCAAGTGCCACGAAGAGTAGTTCTACACAGAGGTAAACCAAGGGGAGTGATTTCTGCTCTTAAGTATCTATGTAGTCAAATCTGAGATGTGAATATATTCTGAAAGTCTGTCTTAGTGGAAAGAGAATAAAAAATCCTTTATCTGGGATGAGCTGGCTGACTAAAACACCAGAGTATTTTACAACTTAATGTCAGGCAGAACTTCTGTACTGAACAGCCTCTTACTATGTAAAGTCCCCCTTCATGAGGTGGCTTAATAGAAATTTAGAGCTGCAACAAGACTAAAGCCAGATAAAGTCTCCTATATTTGTCCTTTTTTCCCCTGCTTATAAAGAGTTCAATAGGGTCAGTACAATTTGAGTGAAACAGATTATATTTCTTACTTCCAAACCTTAAAAGCATACATTTTCACAAATGCATTTGGCTCACAAGAGTGGAAATGCTTATGAAATTTCATGAGAAATCTAAATTCTGTATGCAGAACAAAGGAAGGGAGGTAATTTCCATGGATAATGGAAGACTTACTCCAATTTGCAAGTATCAAACATGACAATCCACCAGAAGGAGAATACAAAAGTAGAAACAGATCTATTTGTTGAGCTGAGGCTTTAGCTGTGGAAGGTAAAAAAAAATCTTCAACTACACTTCATGCAATTCCAAGCAAACATTTCACAGAAACTCTCCAACCCACTCTTGTCCTGTTTAAATGTTCTTTTACAGCAGCCAATACAGCAAAATATTTACAAGGAATTTATCAAAAAATCTACCCTCCCATGCACAACTGCTCTAAAATATTGCAAGTTTAAATCAGTCAATCAAACCCACTAAATAATACATAAAAGCAGGAATGGCTCTAGATGTCGTTCTATATGTAGTTGTCAAAGTTTAGGGACAGGGCCATCCACTAGACCTGTAACAGATGCTCTCTGTTATCTCCTCTTCCCTCCCAAAGGGGAAGAGAAAGAGAATAAGGGAGAGAGAGACTTGCGGATTAGAGAAAGAAACTGAAACAGCTTTAACAAGAACAGTAATAATAAAATGAAATATATACAAATATATATAAAACCAATATTGAACCCACCCCCACCCCCCCTCCGATGCCATTACATCACCATCACTGTCACCACTGATGCTGTGGAGCAGGCACTGGGGAAGTCCCAGACCGGACTCTCCGGCAGATGGGAACTGGATTCAGGAACACAGGGATTAGGGCAAAGGCAGAATGGACAGAGTCACCCTTGGATGCCAGCTATTGAAGAAGCGGCTTTAACCCTCGTGATCCCTCAGCTTTATACTGAATATGAAGTATATGGGATGGAATACCTCACTGGTCAGTTTAGGGTCACCTGTCCCAGCTGCTCCTCCCCACAGGCGCAGCCTTTCATTTTCTGCACCCCCAGATGTGGTACACAAGAGTTAGCAGTGACCTTGGTCTGCACACCAGTCCTTGATCATAACTCTAAACATCAGCCGTTATCACTGCTAGAAGCAGACGCTGTCTGTGAAAATATGCCATTAACTTCAGAAAGTGCAGTTATTTAGAAGAGACTCAGCTGAAAAGTAAAATCACTGAACAGAATTGTTCAGTTCTAACTCAAACCAGGACAGTAGGCCTAGTACAGGGACCACTACTCTTGTATATACCATATAGAAAGTTAACAGAGTGTAGCTCCCTAGAAGAAAACGCTCTATTTACAAACTGCTGTGTCTTAAGTGGTTATATTTGATATATGCATACATCCGCCCACAAAACACATCACCATTTGACAAGAACTGTATTTGACACTACTCTTCTTTCGTACACAGGGGGATCTGCTTCCACAGGGGAGCAAATAATGTTGTAGCTGTTGGGCTATGCCACAGACATTAAATGGCTGCCATAAATCATTAGGAATTAGTCCGGAATGCATAATCAGCCAGTGTGAAGTAAGACAGCACAGAATGCTCAGATCTGACTTAGGAAATTACGTACAAACTTTAATGGAGGCCACAAAGCTGCAAGGCAAGCACTGCAAGAGCGACTATCTCCATGCACACAGAAGGCTTCAGCTTGGAGCCGTGACTATGCCCTCCTGGCACCCTGCTCACAACTCTGCTAGTTGTGGGTGCAGCTACTGAACTTTGAGAAAGTAAAACACTTTGGGTTTACATGTAGAACACGGATATAGACTCAAGAAAAGGCAAGATGTTCACAAATCTGGTTGCAAGGACTTTAGTCACAATGTTCTCCAAGAGCACACCACACCTGTGAGCACCAAGCAAGCCTGCGACATGTCCTGTCCTACTGCTGATGTCCTGGCCTCAAGGGAGGGAGTGGGGCTGCAAGAGGCAAGCAGCAACGTCCTGCAGCCACCCAGCCCATCACCAGCACCTCGCTCCACTACCATTCCATTCCTGCCACATTTGCACCGCTGCTCGCTCCTCTCCGCTGAGGCAGGGCCGAACCCTGGCTGGGCAGGGCCCACAGGCCAGCCTGCTCCCGCCTTCAGGGAAAACGGGTTTTGCGGCCTCCGCTCCCCAGGACCCCGCACCGATCAGCTCGACGCTCCCTCGCCCACCCAGCTCCCCACAACATGGCCGCCAGGGCGCGGCGGGAGACTCCGCCCCGCATGCGCCGCGGGGCAGCCGCG
>VZZY01016937.1:207411-272405 GCA_013400335.1 Eurystomus gularis
CTCCGCTCCCGGGGCCAGGGCCAGGCTGGGCGGCAGCGCCCGCTGCTTCCCTCCTCGCCCTCAACCTTGTGC
The DNA here is from genome assembly GCA_013400335.1 of Eurystomus gularis. NCBI lineage: Eukaryota > Metazoa > Chordata > Aves > Coraciiformes > Coraciidae > Eurystomus > Eurystomus gularis. The sequence goes on from VZZY01016937.1 coordinate 207,484, forward strand.
CTGCCCCGCAGGGCTCGGCTGTGTTGAGTATCTCCCTTCACCTCCTACGCCCCCCCGAAAAAAACTCACAATTTGAGCGCTCAATCCAACTGTGTCAGAATTAAGACTGCAGAAAACGTCTTAATCCTGCTCCCTAATGTGCGTAGATAAAATAGCTGTCAGGCAGTGGGCAGGTTTCACGCTCACAAGGTTTTTCACAGCCAAGTACTTCAAGCGGGTAAGACTGAACAGCAGCCCAGCCGCAGGAATGCCTTTGTGAGATGGTTGCTACACCAGGAGCAAGTAAACAGCAAACACTCTCCTTCTTTAGATTGTTCTGTGGTCTGAGAGGTCGTTGGTATGGTATCTGAAAGCTCACAATCTACTCAGTATCTTCTCAAATAACATCTAAGAACACTTCTAATACTTTTTAAAGTGTATGACCGTACTTGTCATAAGAGTGACATGAGGCACTGGATATGTTAAAGATGCAATTAGCACCTAAGTGTTAAATTGCTCAATGTGAGGATAAAACTTTGCATTTGGAAATTCTTCCTGCCTTTTTTACCTCCCTCTCCCAAGACCAATTGTGGGATAGCAACCAAGAAAAAAACAGGATGGTCTTAGGATAAGCATTCAGTATCAACTAAGATACTAAATTTAGTGAAGTTCGACTGAAATAAGATTCTTGAAGCTGATTCTTGAGCTTAATCCACAAGTCCCTTCTGGGCTATATGGCAAGGAAGGAGGTCTTAAGTCTTTTAGTGTTAACTTTTCCACTTCAAATCCAGACCTTTTTTAAGCTTGGTTCAGTTGGATTTCATTGGTTAAAACAGCAGAATACACGGTTTGAGACTGATAATAGAAAAGGAAGCATGAACTTCAGTTAAGTTCTTTTAAGAGATACGTATATAAAATTTATTCTTCACCAAGGTAGAATTTTGTAGTATATTCGTGGTCTGAGTTCAGGTACAATACAAGACAGCCTGCAGAGGCTGAATGATGCAAACTGTCCCAGGAGCTCACCTGAGCTCCCCACTGTCCCCCTCAGGGGAAAAAAAAAACAACAACCCAAACCATCCCAAAACAAACCCCATTGTTTTCATAGTAGCATCTTCCTGCTTTCCCAGAGCTAGATATCTTGACTATGACCATGTGAAAGAACTTCCAACCTTTTCTGCTGGCTCTGAGATGAACCACAGCCCTGCGTGAAAATCCTTTTGAATCCTAGTGGTAGTCTCTACAATACTGAAGCATTGTTTAACCAGGCAAAAGACATCTTATGAAGTGGAATGTGGGAAGTAGCACAAGATCTGTAAATAAAGATCTTTGAGTTCTTCTCTACTAATAGAGATTAGTTTTTCCTGTTTCTGTAGTAGCACTTGATCTACAGAAGAAACTTGACTTACGCCTTTTGAGCTTCTTAAATTTGCATGAAACATACTTAGCGGTTTTTTAGAAGAGACTGGCTGCTGTCAGAAGTTGGAGTTGCCCTCCTTCCGTTCTTTCTACTCTCGCCAAACAAATAGCAAAACGTTAACTCAAAATTCAGGTATTTCAAGAGATTTTAAAGAGTGTAAGAGTGATTTCAGAAGTCCAACATTTGCTCATACAGCGCTCAGATTGAAGGTACTTATTCTCAAACACTAGCTGGTGATCATTTTCTCCACTGCTAGAAGAAAATTGGACATTATTGTAAGAATTGACATTTAGGGTTAAGCATTTCTAATACAAACGAGGTAGATGTTCTTTGACTCTAGCTTCACAGTAACAGATGTGGTAGAAGTTTACTAGATTAAACTAGTAGAGATATCTGCTGTGCTAGTTTGGCAGAGCAATGAATTGTCCCCATACTCTGCTTCTACAGAAAGTGGTCATCAAAATGTTGTTTGAGTGACTGTGGCCATTTTATGGTTGTTGTCCTATATTTCTACACTGAAGGAGTGAGTTGTCAGTGCCTATGTTGTCCCTGGAACCTCTGTTTTATCCCAGGAACAGAGAGTTATAGAGCATTGGAGTCATATTCCTCCTTCCCTATAAAGGGGTCAAAATGGAGAAGGAGCTCATTCTCACTTTGGAAGCTGTGATTACATGGCACATTAATTTGTCATAAGGCTGCATTGCTGTCAGAAAACATTCTTCTGCCCTTCCACAGGCATTTTTCACTGCTTCCTTTTGTGGGTGCTGAGTAACTTGTACAGTGATACTTTGAATTGGGTCATCTGGCTGAAAACTAGTCCACCCACAGATAAAAATCGTTCACTGAAATCAATTTACTGACCACAACTGGTATGAGATTGTTTACACTGATGTGTGCTTGGTGGCCAAGAATGTGTAGGGAATTCCACCTTTCAGCAGGGCTGCAAACAAACACTAGTTTAAAACAACTGTTAAATCATAGAATCATACAATGTTAGGGCAAATCAGGGGCGTAGATGGGTATTCAGGAGATCCCTGCACTTGTCCTGCTGTTTCCAGCTGAAGTGCCTTTAGCAACACTCTTCTTCTCAGCTGCACCCTGCAGAGGAAGGCAGAATGATCCACAGATGATCTAGTGTTTTCACACTAATACCACAGCATACTTGCCCTTTTTTTCTTTTGTGGGTGCAACATAAGGGCAAACAAACAGATTTGCTTCATACAGGTCTCTGAAGCTCTGCCTGTGAAGATGGTGCCTGTCAAGTCTTTGTACTAATCTGACCCAGATCAATAAATAAAATCTATCGTCAGTAAGTACTTAATTATATTCATTATTTATTAAGTTAATTCCATTAGGCTGTTTTTCATTACAGAAGCACATTGTTTATAAGTGGTATAGCTTACATGGAGGCATCTTGCAGGTCCTAAAGCCAGATGGTAAGAAGTCAGCTTTACAGCAGGAATTAATCTTCTAGACCTAACTTCTAGTGTGTAAAGAGAGGTTTATTTTTTCTCCTTGATGTTTTTTTTAGATTTGGCTAGAAGTTCATTGAAGTACTTCAGGAGTTACAGTCACTAAAGTAAACCCCTTTCTTTAGAAGAAAGATTGTTTGCAATCAAACTAAGAAGAAAGAATTTCCAGCCTAGACAAGAATAGCTATTTTGGTGCAGCTTTTGGCCTCTTCTTGAATAGATACTGATAAAAATACAGCAGACACTGTCAGTGTACAGTCCTGCCTTTTGGCAGAGCTCTACAGGAAAGGAGGGAGTTGGTGGTTCTGATTACTTACATAGGAATTCAAAAGAAGCAGAAAAGAGCCAAGAAACCAGAGAACACCCAGAGAACACGTATTAGTTTCCCTCCTAATCAATTGAACTGCTTTTCAAGCAAATAGTAGCGAGAAGTAGTAGAACCAAGAAGTGCTCTAACCTGAGGAGAGTTTTTACGTGACTATTTTATTCTTTTCAATGTGAAACAGGGTGCTGCAGATTCAGAGCTGAAGGTACAGATTTCAGTATTCACTGCTAAGTATCACTGTGTTGGAATTAGCATAAACATCTTAGATAGGTCAGAAATATACATTGTTTTGTTAACAGCATAGTTATGGTGCTCATTATGTAGTAGTAAAAATAATCTGTTTACATGAACATAGACCCTGTCGAAATGTTGTTAAAATTGCAACACAAACCACCAAAATGCCTTTTAAATGTAGATTAGTTTTAGTGGCAGTCAGGCCATGAGGATGACAAGTTACGAAGAACAGTCTAGTGATCAGACAGAAATCTTGGTGTCTTGAGATCTATTACTTTTTTCTGAATTCCTTTAGACTTTTAAATCAATTTCCACCTCAGAAATTTGGAATGTAATTGCAGGGTTACTCTGATCGTTCCTACCAAGAGATAGAAATGTCAGGGGGCATCCTAGAAGAAGCAGGCTGACAGAGTGACCTGGCCTTGGTCATGCCGTGGGCTTGGGGCTGGACCACAGAAGCTAGCAATGTTTTCCTCATTGCCGTGGAAAAGCTAATCTGGTTTGATTCTCTTGTCAGGCCTGCAGTAGGAGGGAAAGTGGTGGTGTGTAAATGTTACTATTAATAAAGCATAAGGGTTTTGTTCTCCCAGTACTTAATTTGCAGCATTCCCAAGAATGCAAATGCCAAAGTTTTCACAGTGAGACTGACAAAATGCCTTATTTGGTTACTTCTCTGGAATGATCTTGGAGAAATATTCAGATACTAATCAGTGGGTAGCACAAGAATGTGTAGAAAACTGTTACCTACTGAACAAAGATGAGTAAGTACAGAGCTTAGAAACACTTCTGGGTTTGATTTGAACTTTTGGACAGTTGTAATAGAGTGCAGAGGGACCCGAGCAATCCACGATGGGGAGCAAATCCAAACTAAGGCTTATTTCTTACATAGTAGCTGTCATTGAAAAGGATCTTACCTGTTAGAAAAGAGCCAGTTGTGATGCGAATTTGCACTGAGAGAATGCACTTCAATGCATAGTAAATTTATGCAGTACATAAGCAACCATCACTGTAGATTAGGTAAGAGGAAGGGGTGTGGAGGTTAGAAGAGGCAGGAGAGTAGGCGGTGGTGCAGCTTCTGCCTCCAGTAGCGGACAGTGTGACCCACAGGGCAAATATCTCTGCGCACATGTCAGTGGGTCCTCAGTAATGGCCTGGGTACAAGCTCTGATGAGAGCTGTGGGCTAAAGCACCTTGATGCCGATGGTGGCTTGATGGATGTTTTGTTGGAACTTGGTGGTGTCAGTTTCTGGTTCTCCGCTGTGCATGTGTGGACGTGTGCTTCCGGCTCAGTGTGCAGGAAGGGCCCAGAGCCAGGTGGGTATGTGGGGCAGGAGTCCAGGAGTAGGGTTTTGGAGCAGGGTTGTGTGGTAAGAGAGTAAAGTGGTAGTGAAAGCATGGCCCAAGGTCTGGGTCTGTGGCATGAAGGTAATGAGCACATGCTTAGGTCAGGGTCCCAGGTGGAGCTGTGAGAGAGAGGGGAAGTGCTGGGTTTTGAGAGGTGGAGCTTTGTGCTGTGTTACAGTGGGCTTGAGATCCTGCTTCAAAGAAGCAATAAGGAGGACTGGTGTATGGATGTTAGCCTGTAGTAAAGGAATGGGGAAGGTGATGATAGTCCATGATACTTAGGTCCTTTTTGGATTGTGAGGTGGGCAGAAATTGTTGTGGATACCTTCTCTGTTAGTAATCTGCTTTTAAATATTTATATTAAAAACCATTACATAAAACCCATGAAAATACAATTAAAGGAAAAATAGTCTATGAAGTAATATCAATCTAATTTATATTTATAAAAGAATACAAATATAGTTAAAGAAAAATATTAAAGAAAAATTAATAAAAAAAAAATAAAGGGCTAATTAAAGAAAAGAAAACAGAAAACACTGTAGATGTCCTTTGCCTGGGCATGTTCAGGTCCCAGGCACAGAGCTGTGAGTTTCTCTTGCTGTTGTGAGGACTGGTGGGTGCTCCAGTAACTATGGCAACACGTGTAACAAACTGAAGAGCCTGACACTATTAACATTTTTTTTCAGGGTGCGTAAAAGACTGATTAAATGAATTCTAAATTGTCTTTTTGATAAAAGGCATAGTTTGAATCCCTGCGTTCTATAGTATAAGGTCTCTTTTGTCACCCTTTAATGGTATTCACAGATCTTCCCTGAGCTTTCTTCATGTTGTCACTGTGCTGCTTGAAGGCTCTTTGTAAGTACTAGACATAGCATTTGAACAGCAATCATGTCTGTGTCAAGGACAGAAATAAGATCTCCCTGCTCCTCCTTGATTTAGCTGTTTACCTATCAACTCTTCCAACCAGTCTTCTGCTGAAAGCTTCTGTTCGACCAGTTATTACCTGACGTATATCCCCATATTTTTATCAAAGTTCAGCATCCCTGAAGTGCGTGCTCTCTAGTGTGTGCGCCACCTTGTTCCTGGGTGTGCATTTACATTTTATTCTATTGAAGCGCACATCACTAGTCATCCTTTAACCAGACAACGCAGACTGTACTGTGTTAGTGGTGTGTCATCTCCATTACTTGTCAGTCTTCCAGCCTTTGCTTTTACCTTCAAAACCAATAGCTATTGTACATCCAGGTGATTTTAGATATATAAAGTCAGATTACATAAAGCCAGTGCCAGAACCTTGTGATGCTCACCCGTAGAACAGGCCATCTCATACAACAAATGAGCGGTCCAGGGGCCTCTGTTGTCTTGCTTGAGACTCCTGTTCCTGTGGTGGAAACTGTTGAATGGGCAGTGTGCTCCTGAATTGCTTCATTTCACACCTGCCATTTGAAATCAAAGAGATGGTGATATATGTTTATATTAAAACTGTAAACTCTAGGATCTGAAAACAGGCACACTGGTTGCTTTTCCAGTTCCTCTGTGAAAAGCACCATGGGCTGTAGAAGTGGACAGATAACCTCTTCAGTCCCCACAGCTAAACCTAGTACAACTTGTCAACCCAAATCAAAGCCACTTACTGATCCTTTATATTAAAAAAATACATCTTGGAACCTGACTCTCTATTTCCTTCATTCTATTTAAGTATGCCAGAATGATTTTGTATCTAGTTTCTCAGTCAGGGCTAGGTGATAACACTATATATCTTAGGGTAATGTCATTATTGCTATCTTTATCAGAAAACACTTGTGAGCTCATCAAAAGTATCTGAAAAGAGGCATTAAATCCTTGTTGACTGTAATAACTCTTCTCCATTTGACACAGTAGTCAAATCGTGTATAAATTGTTTTGTTTGGTGCTGGTTTCTAGCTGACAAGCCTGTAATTGCCCAGCTCATCCTGTTGAAATATTGGAACAACTTCATTTTACCTTTTTGGGATTTCTTGAGTGTTCCAAAAATTATAGAAAATTTACACTAAAGGTCGTATTTAGTACTGAGCTGGATAATCCCTAGGAAGGTATTATACTAAGAATTGCAATGTATGCAGATCAATTCAGCAGGGAGGAAGTTGTCCGTCTCACAAGGCAGATGTAAGCCAGTCGATGTGACGAATACCTTTTTGTTCAATCAGATCCTCGGTATATATTGAAAATCTAAAGAGACTGAACAGAACTTCATCACTTAGAAACGTTATTTTGGTGGTATAGTAATTTGAGCGTGTAATTTCTTCTGTTACATTTCATCCTCAATTCAGTTTTAGGTCTTTTGAGTAAATTACCGTTAATAAATGCCCCACATACATAAATTGTGTATGATGACTACTGCTTATGCCAGATCTGTTTGGCCTCCTACATTCTGTTCAGAGAATGAGATACCAGTAGTGTAATATCTGACCCATGTAACTGTATCAGCAGAAGTTTCCACAGATGTTTAAGCTTCTAGTGTAAATGATACTTGCATACTTCAAGTGTTTACCATTGTTCGTTTCTTCCTGCAAATTGATGTGTCTGAGCCAAGAACTGCTACTTGTTTGTTTCCGATGTTGCTGTTTTCACAAGGAAGTTCAGATGCTAATCCAATAACATATTTTAATTGGGGTTTGACATGAGTTCTTGCTCCCAGACTATTTCAAAAGAAAGACTGTTTATTGTGGCCACTTTCCCTTTCCTAGCATCTGACTGCAATTCCTTCCCTCTAAACAGCTGATATATCTATTACTCATCACAGAAGAAAGGGAACAAAAGAACAGAAAGCGGGAGGTGAGGAGGAGCTTTCTTAGGCAGTTCTGCTACTGGTGAAATGGTCTGTCAGCTCCACAGGGGCTTTCTGTCTCCTGAAATCATTTACTTCTCACCACATTTAAATCTTCTTGTACCTTCTGCTGTGCTGATCCAGCTGTTTTCAGGCGGTGTTCTGGCTGTGTGGGATGAATACAGGCATTCTTAATGATTTTTCTTTCAAAATTGATTGTTGGCTGTGCTTGCTAGCAAGGCAGTCAGCCCTAGGGCTCTTTATATAAGCAAAGAATATATAAGGAAAGTTATTCTCTTGGTTATATTACTTTCTGTACTTTGGCCCGAATATACTATGCCAGTGAAAATAACTTTAGATATGTTTTTGCCTGTGTATGAGGTTTTGCAAGTATAAATATATTTCAGAATGCTCTTCCTCATCTCCATTATCAGTATAATTGTCAGCAGAAGCCTCTGCAAAGGTGTAAGCATATAGTGTAAAATTAGCTTATTTGGAAAAATAAGTCTCAAAAAAGTGACTGTCAGAAAGATTATTATATATATTCAAATCAAACACCAGCATTTTCTTTAACCTGAGGTCCATAAACTGACTAAAACCAAAACCTCCTTTAGAAGGCCTCTGATCCCATCTGATACTTGGTTTGTGGGAGTCTGTTGATCTGACTAATTTTTTTTTTTTGCATTTGTTTTATTCTGAAAAGCTTTTTTGTTAAGCTCTGCTGATGGCAATAATGGAACAGTTAACTGGACGACTAAGCAAGCCCACAGTTATATTATCAGCAGAATAAAGGCTGTTGAGAAGAATGGTGAGTTTAGGTTGTAAATTTAATCCCATATTGGTTCAGTCAAATCTGCTTTTAATACTACTCTTGCTTTTCCAGTCATGTCCCTTTTTTAGGAATAAGGTGCTATTTCAAGGTAAGTAATCTGGAAAATTTTACATGTCTTCAATCTTTTAAACATTCACAGACCTTTGTGTCTTTGTGAGTCTTCCCCAACTTTTCGTGTTGCTACAGCTTTGCTTGAAGTAATGGCTGTGTGTATACCTAATCTTGCACATTTTCTTATCACGACTGGTTGCTTGGAGATAGCTCTGCAGTTTGCTTAATACAATAACTTGTCTGTAACAATTAAAAAAAAAATCTTTCCATATACGTGTGTAAAAAGACTATTTTACTGTTATTTATGCAAGTACACATAGATTATTGTAGCAAGTGTACAGGAGCAGAGGAAAGACTTTGTGCTGGTTGCCCATCCAGGCAGGCCATTTGTATTGGCCCCCAAATCAAGCTGTTTCTGGGATTGTGCTTCATCTGCTAAAAATCAATGGGGAGAAAACCCGTTGTAGTTCCCAGAAAAAATTTACAGATGGATTTTTTTTTTTCTGGAGATCGTCAACATCCAGGCTTTGACCTACATGGTGAATCTTCTGAAATTCCTGGAGATGGGCGTCATCAGTATCTAATAACAGGCCCTGGGCTTGGAGTCTAGTAGAATCCTGGCTGAATTCCTGGCTGTGCCCATGTTCAAGACCTGCAAGAAGAACAAGCAGGACAGTTTCTGTATGTTTGAAAAAAAAAAAAAGTGATGTGTGCTTTCCAACCCTCAGTTCCCAAGTAATCTACTTCTTTTCAAGTCTCCAGAACTTCTAATGTTTCTGCACAGATATATCTTGGGATCCACAGAAAGTCCTCCAAGGGATCTGGAAACAAGAAAGAAGAAAACAGTGCTGTTGAGGTAGCAGATACTGTCTTTATTGTAGCAGGGATCTGTTGTGATCCAATGTAGTGATGATTTTTAATTTTGCATGGTTAGTCTTACAGAAGCGTTTTACAGTCCTCAAGGTTTTACCTAGCACAGGGAATTTGCCCAGGCAATTCACATCTGCCAGTCTGATGTATTAGATTAGTATCTGGAAGTTGGTAAGTGTATTCAGTTTCATTCCTAGATGACCTAAGATAATTACACTTTCATCTCCAGCCTTGGGCAGTCCTAGGAAAATAATTGTGGGTTTTAAAAGCTCCTGAAGAAAATAGCATTTCACTTGTTTCATTACTGAAAAGTAGTGATTGCTCTAGCGTGCTGAAGACTCATTCTCCTTGATTTTGAAGGAACTTCGTAGGGGAAAAAGAAGAGGGCTTCTCTGCCAAGAGGGGTGAGAACTTTCAAATTCTTGATCTCCATACTTGTGTCATTTCAATCTGTTTGCCATTACAACATAAAATAAGGGTTGTGGGTTTTTTTTCCTTCTGAGAGGCGTTTTTATTCTTCCACCAAGTTTTATGTCTGCCTGAAATCCTTATTGATTGCTTACTTCAGCAACGGAGAACATCTCATTACTAGCAATGACCAGTGGTGGCAATACATTTCTCTAAAAGACAAAAAAAGTATGTTATGTTTTGGGTTTTTTTCAGTAACTGCTGATGATATTATCCTTCTTCTTTTCTAAAACTGTTGCTTATGGAGAAAATATACATTACTTTTTCACTGTTCTTCCTGTTTGAAATAGGTTTCGTTGTAGAGTCAAAGCATCAGAAACAAAATGGATTTTTCTAGATATCTGATGCATTTTCAGCCACTACTATATTTTTGTTAGCTTTTTTTCTCTATTAATGTTATAAATTACTTTTTCAGCTTTTCTTGAAAATATTTTAAGGGAAATTGGTTAGCTTCCATGCTCTATTTACAGCTCATTCACAAAAGTACTTGCAAAAGTTCTTTGGGTCATCAATTTACTAATTTTAATTATACAAATCAAATCATTATGTTACTGTACTTAAATCAAGCCTACATAATTAAAATTACAGTAACTGGTTTATTAACCACACAGAATTTTAACAAACTATTTACATTTCAAGATTGATTTAAATTTTATCTTTAGGGTAAAATTATTAGAAAGTTATTCTGTTCAGTACGGTGTTAAAAGTGGTTTCCAAAAGCAGGAAGAAGCAAGTGCTGTGGAATTTGATTAGTAGTATATCCAGAGCTTGAGACTATTAATTCTTCAGTATTGGGCTTGAGGAGTGGGAAGTATGTAACTAAATGTAGAGGTCTACATTACAGATGTCTGCATCTCCTCTCAGCTGCCTCTGCAGTCAGTGGAGATCGAGTCTTTGTAGTTAGGAATCTAGGACATGATTCATCTCAGTTTACAGGAGAAATCAAATTAATCAACCCCTAGAAGCGTCTGTTTCTTCTTCACTGACTATAAAAGGAGCCTGACTAACTCAGTGGTGGATGTTGTTTCTGTAGGCATCTAAAATTAGGTGAGATAGATTCCACACAGAGTACGTGGTGAGAGGGATAGAATGTCTGTGATTAATGCCTAATTAGCAGTGGCTTTTAAAGTAAGAAGTAAGTTTTAAGTATGTAAGTTTTAAGTAAGAAAGAAGGTTGGTATAATGATAATGCTGGAGAAATTATACCAGGATTAGAAAATTGCATGAACTTGTTCCACTTTTCAAATGAGTCTTGCTTATTGATCCAAGAGTTGAAATGAGCCCTTTTATCTTCTAGGAGGCGTGGGTTTGTTCCTATGAGGTTATTACGATGACTCTGAAGTCTTTCGGAGCCACTCTTCCCCATGACAGTACCCCCGTGCTGCATGGCCTATAGTCTTTGTTCAGAGATGTGACTTCTCATGAGCTTCTTTCAGTGTAGCAAGCAAGACAGGTAGCTGTGTGTCGCCGTGTCTGTGACTTATCTCTGTTTACCACTTGTGTAATCCTCATCTCATTGACAAAATTATTAGCAATGATTGATTCTTTCAGGGGATTAACTTAAAATCGAATGGTAATATGGCCTACAGTGTGTCCCGTTCAGACGCCATGAGAAACACCTATTAGATCGGTATTCTCCATTTATGCTTACATTTTTAAAATTGTAGATAAAGTGGTTTCTTAACCATTTAATGTATTATAATGATTTTTGTATTCTTCTGATTCATTACAAATAGTACAGTGTCGAATTTGTTATACCTAAATAAGATTTGCTTTTATTAACTAAATTTGTAATTTCATAGAAAATAGCATACTACTTTTACATATGATGATTGTTCTAAATTGTTTCCTTTAGATTTTTAATTCAGACTCCTGTAAAATATGGCTTCATTTCTTTGGAATCAGTAACACCTGACTGGCTTATAATTGCCTGTGTCCTCTGGTTTATTCTTCAGTATAAGCACAACATCTTCAATAATGAGCTCTCTAACTAGTTAGATTTTCAGATGTACGTTAGCTGAACTTGCTGGCCTAAGAAAGTCTAGCTGTAACAACTCGTAAATCCTCAGCTGAGTGAATTGCTTTGTCCTTTTCTGCGCAAGAACTGAAAAATAGGCCATTTCCATTCAGTGGGGAATCCGCACCACTGGTTGGTAAAGTTTCTTTGTCTTTCTTATGTAAAGTATCAAGAAACCACTATTGTATCATTCATTTAATACATTTTTACTCATGTAATATTGCAAATAAACCAGCTATAAAATTACAACAGCCTCCCTCATTTGTTTTTGTTTGGTTTATTTTTTTTACTGCAATAAAAATAAAGAGCTTGTGCAACTTCTGAAATCCTAACATAGCTGGTTTTGCTTATTGCAGTGTTGGAAGGGATCCTGTTGGGCAAAGAGGGTTTGCTCTGTGTTCTTAAACCTGTACAGTCTTAAAAAAACCGTATTAACAGGTATCTAATATTTGTTGCTTTCCTTCTCCCAGACTGCCCACATAGCTGTTGAAATGCATGCTGTATTATCTAGAGCATGTCTGATTTTTGCTTCTTTCTGTCTCTTATCTTCCCTTCTGCTTTTCAGTGTACACGATTCTGTCTAAGGTGCACTCTGATCGGAATGTATACCCTTCTGCTGGAGTTCTTTTTGTTCATGTTTTGGAGAGAGAGTACTTTAAGGGGGAATTCCCTCCTTACCCAAAGCCTGGTATGGGTTACTAAGATCTTCCATATAATAATATAATAATGTAGGAAAAAACTGTAAATTCAAGTCTACTTAGCCTACCTTGTAGTTCAGCGTATAACATACAAATGACAATTTTTAGTTTCTACTGAATTATCTTCAAAAGAAATAAAATATGTGGTCCTACAAGTTTAAAATGTTCTAGTTTGTGATTGTCATTTATGAAGTATGCATATAGTGGTGTATTGTGAAAAATGTGCTTGATAATTTGGGAAAGCATAATGACACATATACCTGAAATTAGGAAGTATACTTTTTCTTCACTTTCACATTAAATATGAATGTGTGGAAGTGTAATAATCGCGTCTGTTAAAAATGCCATTTATCTGATTGCTGTTTCAGACGGTGTGCATCAGCCTGTATGAAGGAGCACTTTGAAAGCATATAGTAAGCTTGAGACAAACTAGAACATTAAATCAAATGTGAGACTATGTAGTGATGTTTTCTTGCATTTAAAACAAATGCCTCTTTAGATTCAGGCTTCTTCCTGTATTTAGGTACAGTTTAATGTTAGTACGCTGTTTATTTTTAGAGAAAGAGCTGTGATTTCCTAAGTACAGTGTTTTGATGTACACCTCAGGCAAACCTAAAGGACTGATCATTGGCAGGTTAGAATATGTATAAGCAATCTAGGGGGGGAAGAGAAAGAGAACAATCTGCCCCACATCCTTATCAGCAATGAAAAGGAATAATAAATATGTGAATGTATCCTATTTATATAAATATCACTATTCTGTTTTCCTATAAAAATAGGAAAAAACTGTAATAAATGTGCAGTACACACATAATCAAAACCTGTTTCACTAATAAGCTTTTGAATTTTTAAAAGTCACTTTAAAGAAGAAATAAGCTTCTGTTAGCATTGGTTAAATTTTGTCATGAATAAACCCAAAAGTTTTAAAAATTTCCTCTCTTTGAGAGCTGATATGTGTACCTGAGCCTTCTTTTCATGTAACAGGGACTGACAGAGGGAAGTTTGCCTCTGCCCTGGTTTTCTCCAGGTTTTGGCACAAAATGGAAGGAATCTGGAAATTTTACTAAAGATGGATTGTCTTGTGATTCCTTACAGCCCCAGCCTGTCTTGACATTCATCTGTTTCAAAGGCAGTATGAATCTGGTTTCAGATACTGATGGAATTGTACCCATAGACGATTGTGATCATAACAGAAATTCACTGTAAGGCCAGTTTGCTACCACGGTCCTCTTATTTTTGTCTGCTGTGCTGGATCATTAGCATGGCCTACCTTGACAAGAGGCAACCAGAATGTATCACACGTGGCTTTCAGGTTTTTCCCCAAGTCATTTGTGATGCTGGGAATTTTACTTTGAATGCAATAGAGTAGATTACTGGGATGTCCCAAGAGAATTGCAAGGAAAGTTGCATTTCACCCTAGTGCTAGTTTGGTGTGGTTCTGGTCTCTCACCCACGGCCAGATGTTTAAATGTGTACCCGAAAACCAGTTACCCTTTGGCAACAGATCTTGGTCTCTTTGTTCCTCTCTGGAGGTGATGACAGCTTCACTGGGCTCAGTTTCTGCCTTCTTTGCCAGCCCGCTTGTCATCTTGTCACTTGTCCTACAAGTGCTGTTGTTGCCATGCCAAAGCTGAGTTGGAGGAGCACGGTGCAGAGGTGTCTGCACATGCTCAGAGCAGATCTGACCAAGGTCTGTGCCTCAGTTTTAAGATGCTTGTGCCTCAGTGGTGAGGTTCTGGTAGTGCTTACAAAAGCTAAAATAAACAAGTCAAATCCAGCCATTTGTAAGAGTATCAACTGGGGGCTTTTAGAGGTTGCATCTGGACCACTGAATTTAGTAGCCATCAGTGGATCTATTTTGCAGGAATGTCTGGCCTTTATTGAGTTAATTTGTTCTCTAAAGAAAAACTACTGCCAGGCTGTTGGTGCTGAAGACCTGTATGTATATCCTGATGCTAAGAGAAGCTTTCAGACGTGGATGATTACACAGCCACTCTACAGTAAGGCCACATGGGTACATTGGGTCTCCAGACCCATTATTAAAAACATAAATAGGAGAAGGGTTTTTTAGGGAATTAAAGGACTGAGACCTTTGTGGTTTTGACAGTAGGGAGGTTAAATGCTTCAATTCTAGGTGGAACTGAGCTCTAGAAATCAGACCTGTTAGTTAATGAGTGCAAGCATACAAAGTTAGCCAGGACTCTTAAGTGCAAGTACATTCATCTCTGTACTTGGTTACACTTTTCAGATAGCAATTTCTTAATACTTATAAGTGTTGCGTAGGAGATCACATATTTCTGATATGGTGAAAATTAGCAATTTTTTTTTTTTCCTTTTTGGAAATGTTTAGAGATGTAAAGTGGAAGACAGAATAAGGTTTTTCTAATGGAAACATCAAAATCAAAGAGTGTAGTCTTTTCCTGTATATACTCTAATGTATTCTTCTTATCTAGGTGAAATAAGTAATGATCCTATAACATTTAATACCAACCTAATGGGTTACCCCGACAGACCTGGATGGCTACGCTATATACAAAGGACACCATACAGTGATGGAGTGCTTTATGGCTCACCAACTGTAGAAAATGTGGGCAAACCAACAATCATTGAGGTATTTTCATTTAAAGGTTCAAAAAGATTTATTTTGTTTTAGAGTATAAGAGTCAGAATTGTCAACAAGCATTGCCTCTTTTGTCAAAAGTTAATTACAATTTAAAAAAAACCTACAAGGTAGCGACAAGAACTGGTGACATTAACATTTTCTCTTAGGTACGACTTTATCCTCTTGCGAGAGAGAGACAAGTTGTAAGACATTTCAAGTTTTACTTTTAAGGTGTAACTAATAAATAGCAAAACTATTTAGGCTTAATATTCTCTTATGAAATACCTTTGGATTCTTGTCCTTCATCTTTCTGATAGGCATTTCATTAAATTATGAATATATTAAAGTTGTATTTAAAATAAGGAGGAATTTGTAAATAACTGTGCTTGAAGAATACCTGAAGTCTGAACTCTGTATCATTCTTCCCTAAATATGGGCCAGACTTTTCCCCACTGAAAAATACAGTGTTCAGTCAATAAACAGGTTTGGGGTTTGTTTGTTTGTTTTTTTAAAAAAAACCTAAATTATTTTTCATCAGATATTGTCTGGTTCATTATTGATGTTTATTGATAGATTTAATTTTAATTAGCAGTTACATGTATTTAGTTCTATTCATGTGTCAAGTGACAAAACCCACTACTTCATTTTTGACAGTTAGCTATCCAAGGGTTTAAAAGCACCAATTATTTGCTGAGCAGCAATTAAAAGTGAAAAAGGACTGTATTTTCTCCCATGGATATCAGAGACTGGATCGCACTGTATTAAGGAAAATCTGCTCGTTGACTGGCTCCAGCCATTGTGCTGCTTCAGCAAGATATTGGTCGTAAACCCTTGATGACTTTCTCTTTTCTAAATTGTATTCGGTATAGTTATTCTTCCTCAAGAATGGCATCTCTGAATGTTAAGTTATACTGTAGGTAATTACACCCATGCTTAATTCTATATACATGATTCAGTTCTGCTTTCAGCAGGACTAATCACATCTGTAAAATTAATCGTGCAGAAGTACTTGCAGACTCCATTTAGCTTTCTGTAGAGGAAACGGTTGTTTAAAATTGCTCTTTTTTAACTGATGTGCTCTTAGATTCTAGAATCTACATCAAGGGGTCCATTATAAGCATGACCCCAAGCCTCTATTTGGACTGAATCTTGCCTAGCATGCAAATTAGCTCATTGCGGTCCTCTCTCATGTGTGGCTTTTAAATTGTTTCTGTAGCGCGTGAGGAGGACAGATTGCATTTGATCTACTTCCTAATGCCATCTGAGAGGAGTGGTTGCATATTCCTGGCCTGAACATAACTTCCATTGTGTTGTAATTCCTGAGGTGATGGCATGGTTAGGTCAATTAATTGGAGGAGACGTCATGATTACAAGAGCCTAACATAATGCATAGCACTGCAGTAGAGCAGGTAACATTCTTGAGCTCAAGCTCCTTTGAAACCTGTGCAGAGGTGGTTTGGGAGGAATGATGTTCGGTACAGAGGTCAGCTCCACCGCTGCCGCAGGTACTTGGTGCAGGTGCGTGGTCTGCACTGGCAGCTCTCACTGCTGGAGTGCAGACTCGAAGTGGGTACCATCATGTTCCCATATAGAGCTTGCACAACCAGAGAGTTAGGTTTTCCAAGTATTAATGTTTAAACTAGTGTTGAAACAACCCTTTGAAAAATTAACAGAATTGAGGAGTTGAAAAATGTCAGGAAACTATTTTCTGTTTTATAATGTAAGGGTTACATTACATAAAATGTAATTGTGTCAGGTAAGCTTTTCCGTCTACGCCTGAACCTGCAGAAGATTTTCCAGAGCATTTTTCCTTTGAATTTAAATCTCTTAAAGGAATTGCAACATCTGCTACTCCAGTTTAATAATCAATGTTCCTGTGCTTTGTAGCTCTGTTTGCTGAGGAGCAACATAGTTCTGTAACTATTTCCACTCTTCCACTTCTCCTTTGTCGCTGAAGTGAATGAACTATAGTTGGAAATTAGGAAGAAAGTTAGTCTATTTCAACTGGTTTCATGAAAGATTTATCACCTTTCAGGAACAATATAAGTAGAGAAAATAATTATACTGATTTCCAGCCTCATTCTGTATTTCTTATGAAGGAGAACTTGATCATCGTCCAACTTCAGGGTACTGTCACCACTGAGGAATAACTAGTTGCGAGCATTTCAGGCATCCCATATATTTAAAGTACAAGATTGGTATCCTTATGTAATTTGATCATGAAGGCATAAGTTTCCAAAAATCAGAGTTGTGAATGTTGCATCTACCTACAGGTTTTCAATTCCCCTACGCTTACAGATTCCAGGATTTTTTTAAAAACTACTTGTGTTAGAGCAATGCTTGTGAATCCATTAACGGAGTATGACTTCAGTGGGGCTAGACCTAAAACAAAATCTTGATCCCAAAGATTAGAATTGCTGGGAGTCCAACACTCTTTCCTTTAAATACCACCTCCATCTAGTGTAGCTCCCTAGGAGCTATCCCTGAATGTAGAACTTATGGTATTGGTGGGGCAGGGTGGGGGGTGGAAGGGCAGACGGAGAAACCAGTCTTTGCTTATGGTTGTACTTAAATCAGAGATGGCAGAAGAGGAAGAATACATATGTATGGCAGAATGCTTTTATCTGGACCAAAATATATTATGTTCACACATATCCCTTTGATTATTGTATGTGGCTGTAGACTGGTCAAGAAAATGATAGTACTGCGTAAAATAAATTGATCTTACTTTCCAATTTTATATTAATGGATGAATGTTCATACATCTCAAAATAAGGAGGCAAAGCATTTAAAAGGTGATAAGGATTTCTAAATTATCAATTTAATTTTCACTGATGTTTCATTTACCTGATTTTCATACTTGTGGTGTTGTTTTGCAGTTATATATATTTTTTTCTCTCTAGATCACTGCATATAACAGACGTACCTTTGAGACAGCAAGACATAATTTGATCATTAATATAATGTCAGCAGAAGGTACGTATGTACGTGTTGTGTTTTGAACTGAATAAGCAAAAACGTCTTATGGGCTCTTATTCTTTGAAGACTAAAAAATTATTGTAAAATAGTTGTCTGGTGTTTGAGCCAAATATGGGGGCACAAAGGGCAAGTAAGAGAGTTTTCCCTCTTGATCCAATTTACTTTTATGTAAATTATTTCTGTCAGGTAAGACTATTGTTCGTCATTCATCAAACAAACATGCTTGCTTTTTTAATAATTTATGTCAATTTTTTTCCTTGTCTTTTCAAATGAACCTTGCATGGAGGATTTTACTCTTTCTGAATGTTGTTTAGTTTGCTTAGTTCTGCATGTTCGTTATGCAGAGAACGACTGTATAGGCAGATTCAGAAAACAACAGATTATGGCATATATGGACATTTCAGCTAAACAAAATTGAATAGTTTGTATCTTTAAAATCAGTTCTCTATGCACACACACATTTATAGAGAGTCTGGAGGATTGCAGGTTGGAATCCATTGTCACTGCAGATCAGTTTTGACCTCCAAATTAGCATGTGTATGATTTTATCTGTTTAATGAAGATGTACGTGCTGAGACTCTTTTCCTCTAGTGTGCTCCTTCATCTCCCAATTGCTTTATAAATAGCCAATGGTTTTCAGCTTAAGTAACAGCTAATAGTGCTATTTAAACAAGCATAATCACGTTAGGTTCCGAATGAGCTAGTTTGAATGCAAGATTTTGGAAAGGTGTATCAATCTTAAAGTACTATTAGGGTAATCATTACTTCAAACTCTTTGTAACAGAGGCAAAACTCTTCTTTCTTCTTCACAATTAGATTTTCCTTTACCATATCAAGCAGAATTCTTCATCAGGAATATGAACGTAGAAGAAATGTTAGCAAGTGAAGTTCTTGGAGACTTTCTTGGAGCAGTGAAAAATGTGTGGCAGCCAGAACGCTTGAATGCCATAAACATTACTTCAGCTCTGGACAGAGGAGGGAGAGTTCCTCTGCCTATTAATGACATGAAAGAGGGGTAAGCACATGTGTCAGTCTAATGGTTTTGCTTTACTCTTTTTTTTCTTACTGAACAGTAAGAAAAATTTTTCTTACCTTTAACCTGAAAAATATTTTTTCAGGTTTTATAAAACAGCAATTGCAAAGTGTCTAGATTTTGGAGATCCAGATTGGTATTAGATATAAAAAGTTTGCTGATGTTCCAAGCTCCTGTTATACCATGGGTTTATCGTGTTAGATACCATTTCCACAGGCAGCAGTTCCTGTATGTTGATTTTACAGTCCAAGGAGTACTAATGAATTCCATTAATTATAAACCAGTTAGTAGTAAATATGTCTGGTAATTCCAGTCTTACTTCTGAGCAGTTGTTTGGCATGCTTTTCTGGTATTTAATAGTTTCCAATTCACAAAACTCCAAATTTTGAAACAACTTGTGATAGAGCATAGGTCACAAAGACACTTTGATTTGTACCAGCATTTAGTATGTAAGTGTCATTTGTAGCTCTACTCAGTGACGCTTAGTTGCATGCTTCAGGAGCACTATCAGCGGAAGTGTCTGGGGAGTTTAGGTTACTGAGTGTGAACTGCAGGAATGCACTATTTCCAGTTGTTACTTGCAATGATAAATTATGTTCTGAAATATGATACTTCACTTAGCAACTAATAAGGATTCAGTCCTTTCGAAATACGATTGTGGTAGTGCTTTTCCCTGGCAAAAATAAAGATGCCTGGTTATTTCTATATATTTTTATATATTTTTGGGTTAAATAGTATCTAAGAAAGGGCTAAGGGTTTAAAATCTGAAATGCGTGCAGAAGATATTGTTGTTTCAGAGCACTTTTGTGCATCTGGAGTTTCTGAGATGCCCTTAAAGAAGGAAAGCGACTTCTGTACCAAAGTAATAGCAGAGCCACTTAATACAAGTGGCTACATTTCAGACATTTAGTTAGATAATGCCTAACGTACACAATGGCAGCCAGGGTCTGATTTCTGTTTGAGGACCCATTGATACATTATTACCTGATGCAGCAGACTGTATTTTCCAGCAGCATTCTACATATTTAAATATGAAAATTAACAACTACAATTAGTGCAGTAGCTCTTATTTTATGTACTGTAATGCTAAATGAAGTATTAAGTTTAGATCCAGCTTTCAGTATTCTGCAAATTTTCTTGGCAGCGCATCGCTACGGTATGGAATCTTTTAGGAGAAGCTGGGGGCTTTGGCGGGTTCGTATTAGAATTAGGTTTAGAAATAACATTCACAAGGACTAGCTATTTGAAAACATGGGAAGAAACTCTTTAAAAATACTATGCTGAGCAAGACTGAAGACTTTCTTAGGATAAAATTCTACTATTTTAATGCGATTTTTGAAAGTAGTACTGATTTACTAACGTGAGGAACCTACACTTGGAGCTCTGTGACTTCATAGGAATTGACAGCTGTGATGGTAAGCAAACATTTACATTATGCAGCGAAACCGAATACCTTGTAATAAGTAGCTAGAAAAGTCCTTTTGATTTCAGTCTGTTGCTCACGTGCTTAGGTAAAATAAGCTGTCAAGAAAAATAATTTTTAAAAGTAATTTTAGCCTCAACAGCACAGCTGAATGTTACCATGTACAATAATAATGTTTGAAAAACTGTGTCATTGTCCTTTGGGGATGTGTGAGAGGTATCCTGACAGTCTGTCACTCATCTCTTTCTGCAGTGTGTATGTTATGGTAGGGGCAGATGTCCCCTTCTCTTCGTGCTTACGAGAAGTGGAAAACCCACAAAATCAGCTGAGATGCAGTCAAGAAATGGAGCCTGTGATAACCTGTGATAAAAAATTTCGTACTCAATTCCATATTGACTGGTGTAAAATCTCTCTGGTGAGTTATTTGATTGTTGCATTAAAATGATGTTTGTAGAAGTACAGTATTTTGTGCCGGACGTGATTTAGGGAAGAGTTTTGCCAGCCTGGTGAGACAGCTCTGCCAAATTTCACTTTTATCATGACTGATTGACATTGTTTTCCATCTAGCAGACACACTCCTAAGATTGTAAAAGGGTTTTACTACGTGGGCTGAATTCTATTTGAGTTGAGCACCAGTGAAACCACCATACTTGTTTTCAGTAGCAGTGATTTATATAAATGGTCAGAGAACTCTAAGGCTTACAGAACTAAAAGTAATGAGAGAATTATTTGGGTGTGTGTAGTTCATTTGGCTGCAAATACTGCTAGTGGCTTTCCTAAAACGTGTGTGTGTGTATATATGTATATGGGTTTACTCAAATATTCAGTCTGCAGAACTGACCAGTTAAAGAGTATTTCTGTGCTGTTAAATGAATCTTTCTGAAAATTGCCTAAAATTTTAATGCTAAAATGAAATAGGAAAAGAAAAGAAAATAGTATTGACTAATGAAATCAAAATTAATGGGAACATTTTTCACGGTTGAATACAAGAAAAATGAGAACTGAACCCTAGACTATTTGCCATGGAAAGAGTATAATTCCAAAAGAGGCTTTTAAAGCTTATTTTTGTTTGGTTCTGATAAGGAAAATCAAGAAATGGTACAGTATTGGAAGAGAATGTTACAGATAAGTTTGAAGAAAGATGGGCAAGGTGCATAAATTATTGTTGAGCTACTTCAGACATCACCCAAGGGGCTGAAGGGGAGATATGCAAGGCTTTTGTACAATGTGAAAAAATTATGGAGTATGAGAAATTGATAGGCAAAATCGATTAGATAACTTCCAACCCTTTATTTCTATGCACTTTAAATTAGGAAAGCTGTTAGAAAGCTGTAAAATAATTATTTTCAAAAGAATATGCAGCTTATTTACTGTTTATTGGCTTTCTGTTAAGTTGCAAAAGGTACATGTGTACACGGCAATACTTACCAGCACCTGACAAATAGTAGAAGGCAGTCAGCCTTTGTCAAGAGCAAACTATGTCAAGTTGTCAAGTCTTTGATTTCCCACAAGGAAGAAGTAGAATGGAGGTGCAGCAGCAGATGTAATTTCTTCTTGATAAGGTTTTTTGATACTGTGTCATAAGCAAGCTCAGGGACACGGCGTACACGAAGCTAGGACCTAGTGAAGAGCTGGTGGATAGCCATAATCCTAGCAGAATTGTTAATAATTCCTTGCCATTCTTCTTTGATAAGCTGGATGATGGAATGTGCTTATTAAAATAAATCTGCAGTCCCCATGAAACTGAAAGGATCTGCAGGTACATTAAATGACCGGATAGAATTCAGTAAAGTCTTGAGAAGTTGGAGAAAACAGCGGTATAAAACAGGGTGAATTCCTAAAGCAGAAGCAGAGGCATAGTGCACTAATGCAAGAATAAGCAACAGTACCCATGAAACAGTACCCATGCAGAGTGAAGAAGCAGAAAAAACATCCAATACTAACAGTGGCTCATAAACTAAATGATGAAGCGCTGTTGTCATACTGTTTTAAGAAAAGGAGAAATCACCCTGGGATGTGTAACTGGAACGGGCTCTCAGAGAAGTGTAATTTTTGGCAGCACCTTCTTGAACTCAGCGCTTGTTCTGGCAGCATGCCACGGTAACTGGATTTAAACAGTCGGGGGGGGGATAGGATTTTGCTGCTGCGCGCTGTAACCTGGTGCATCAGAGGGAAAAGGGAGCCAAGCTTCCCTCTGTCTTATCACAGTCTGCTTTTCACAGGGGGCAGAACGTCCCCCCAGTTCCATCATACCCTCTTCCTCCCACTTTTTATAAGGTGACTTTAGCAGTTGGCACCTAAATCGAAGAGCATATTTAAGTTTGAGTCCCAAATTCTGAAAAGAGGGGCAACATAATACGTGCTGCTTCTTAACACTGCTTTCTGAAAGCTTGTTCTCACGCCCTGTATGGGCTTCTGTCAGTCACATCAATAAGTGCATCAATATTTGAGATTCAGCGAAGCAGTCAGGGTGGAACTTGGTATGCCTAATGTAGAAGATACTGTGGAATTAATGAGCAGAGAATACATAAATCAGTTTTTGTCAAACCGTCTGGCACTTACATATGTATGCATTTGAAGCTCAAGAAAGCATTATTTCTAGCATTCCATGAAAACATGTTCATCCATTGTGTAAGTTTCAATACAGCATTTTCTAATGTAAAGTGTGAGTTAAGGAAATGAGCATCAGTTGCAAGATTTCGCAATGAACAGTGTCAGGCAAAAGGTCGTGCATGTAGGCAAATATAATTTATTTTAATTAACGATCTGCAGAGAGTTATAAAACTAACACTGATGAAATTTAAAAGTACTGTCTAACTGAAGATAGAAGAAAATGAAGGCAGCAAATTGAAAAGTCACGTGGGGAACGCAGTCAATTAAATGCAACATGGAAGTTGGTAGCAAAAAAAGTATTTCTAGAAACGTTAGATACAGACATGAAAAACGTAATAAAAATTACTTGTGACCTGGAACGCAGCCTTCTGGAGGTTAGTTGAATTAGGAGGTCGAAAAAACCCCCAAACTTGGAACTGTGGCTCTGATCAAGTAAATGCACATCTCCTGTTGGGGTGCTTCCGGCGGCGGGTGGTGGGGGAGGCAGCAGAGCTGCTCAGGCCTCGGCAGCTCTGCTCCTGCCTCTTGCTTCTTTGAGCCTGGCGGCGAAGCTCAGTAGGAAGGAGGAGGAAGTAAATCGTAGGTACTCCACTCTTCCTCTCTACCGCCTTCATACAAGAGAGGGCAGAACTGCTGCTTAGGAAAACTAGTAAGAGATGAATTAATTTATCGAAAATAAATTGGTATCAAATAATTAGTTTACAATAAAAGCGTGTACTGAATTTTTACTCAAGTACTATTGGTGTGAGATATCCCTAAAATTAATCTGTAAAAAACATAGTGTCTCTCTGGTAGGCACAAAATCAAGTAATAATATTATAATCTTGTTACCTATCACATTGATCAGAAGCTTGCGACAAAATTTAAGGTTTTATTGTTTAAAAAAAAAAAGTGATTGGATGAAATTGTATAGAATTTGTCAAATGGATTCTTTTGTATGTTATGGTTGGTTAAATACTGCCTGGTTTTACGTTCTGTTAGTTTATTATATAATTGACTTTTTTTTTTTCTTCTTTTTTCTTTCTGGGTATCAGGTTGACAATACAAAACAAGTTTCCACCTTTCAGGAAGTGATTCGTGGAGAGGGGATATTACCTGATGGTGGAGAATACAAGCCACCTTCTGATACACTGAAAAGCAGAGACTATTACTCGGATTTCCTAATCACACTGGCAGTGCCCTCGGCAATAGCACTGGTGCTTTTTCTAATACTTGCCTATATCATGTGCTGCCGACGGGAAGGAGTGTGAGTACTTTAACACGCTAATAAGTAATTGCAGATTTTTCTAAGATTACAATGCATAGAAGACTATTTGTTAGAAGAATTCCATTCAGTTCATTAAAAACATTTAACAGGCCAAAAGATACCTGCTTGAAATACCGCAGTTATTTCTCATCTAAGCACATACAGTAATTTCCAAGAGAATGGATATAGGGCCTTTAATTATTCTAGTTGGAAGGGTTAAAAATCTCAGCGTATACACAAAACTCCACAAAATCTCCACATCTGCACAACTCTCTAAAATGCTCCAAACAAATAAAATACTAATAAAGAATCATTGCTTCAGGAAAATATTAAGTAATTTCTAAACTGCTAACTCTTATAAAATAAATCTGATTGAGGAGATGAACTGAATTTAGACATATTGTAAAAGAAAAACACATAAAAGGAAAGCAGCAAGTAACGTGATTTCTGCCATTTCTTACACAAACTACAATTTCATTTTGTCACAGAATTTATTTTAGCCAGAAGCTTATTCTTTAACTTGCATTTCCATTTCTCTGTGTGTGTGTCTGTGTGTGTGTCTGTCATCAATATCACATCTCTATACGTGCGTTCATCGAGGCCTCATCATAAACTCAGTTGCAAATGCTGCCAAGTTGCGTTTAGCAATAACGTTGTCAGCATTTCTACATCATGTACTATTTTCATCATCAGATAGATTTAATGTTCCAACTATCAATGCTATTATTTAATTCATAAATTTTGTTTTGTTTTTAGGGAAAAGAGAAACATGCAAACACCAGAGTAAGTGTCTTCTTTCCTGTTGTTTTTCTTTTACCATTTAATTTTCATTCTCAGTAGCTTGTCATGCTTCATACATGTGTGTCATAACCTTCTTTCATTCTCTCTAATCCATGGTTTAATTCATAAATGTGAAAGCTGCTTTTAAATCAGTCTTGGCAAGGCTAGATGACCAGAATAAAAAGGGTTTGACATTAATGACTGTCAATTCAAAATAAAAGAGCGCTGTTAGAATAAGTATGTTAATATGTAATTTAAACTCTTGGTTATTTGAATTCCCAGCCTAAATCTTAAAGGTGGTGGACAGGAGAACAAATTTCCTGGAAGGTATCCAGTGCCTATGGAGTCTTTTAAAACTAATCTATGAGTTTTTATGAATCTACCACAAGAATCAGGAATTAACAAACTTCATTTAACTGCAGCAAATAAATGCAACATTAGCCATAAATTGCATAGTCTTGGATTCTATGAAAATTGCTTATCCAGACAGCAAAATCTAATGGAATAATTACTTCATAAAAATTAAATAAATCCAATATTTATTAAATTAACTGTATAAAAGTTTACTGCAATTGCTGCACTAGAGTCTGTAGCATGCATCAAAGTCCTCATATTTTTAAGAAAAATAATAGTTGTATAAGTCTATCCATTTGGAAAGAGCACTTAAAACATGTATTCACTGTTTTATTTCTGTTTGACATAGCATCCAGTTGGTCCACCACAGTGCTATACAGAAATCAACCAAAGAGCTCCGTGACATGTCTAAAAACAGAGAGATAGCGTGGCCTCTTTCGACGCTTCCCGTCTTTCACCCAGTTACTGGTGAGATTGTTCCGCCCCTTCACCCAGACAGCTACGACAATACCAGCATGCCACTGATGCAAACGCAGCAGTAAGTACTGAGACTTTATTTTCTAACAGTCGTTATGTTGCACAATTTAAGTACGGATTCCAGTGCTTGCCATCTGAAAATGTGTTTATGATGTCGGTATCTGTAATGACTCTAGTTCAGGATTCTCTGGTGTTTGCACTTTAAGCAGAAAGAAAGGCCTTCTGTTACAGAATTAAATGGCTGGGTTTCAGTCTGCAGACTTGGCAAGCAGCTTTGTGTGGAACAGTTATATTGCTGCGTATTTTGGGGAAAAACTGCTTTTGACAGAGGAATCAATTAAAACTGTTCTGTTTTAGACACGCCGCCTCTTAACCCGTGTCTTTGCAGTTCTGATATAAAAGTACCACAGGGTTGGTGGTAGTTTCATACTAGAAAATCCAGACTTTAAGTTAGTCATGTACCTGTCACACATGGTTTACATTTGAAATGTTAACGTTGAACAGAAGAGCATATTCCTTTACACAGATAATAAATACAGACTTGCCAATGAAAACGCTCAGAGCTCTCAGCCTTTTCCATTGTTGGCAGCCTCTCCCCAAGACAGAAACCAGAAGAATAATTTCTAGTTCATTTATCAGTAACTTAATGAAAGTGTCAAGACAGACCCATCTAGTGCTTTGCACATGTTCTAATCAGACAAGTTAGCAGTGCTGTAAAAAAAAGGCACTTCTAGAAAGGGTTGAGGTGTCTGGGGTTGAGTCTCCAGAGTGACTGGAGGTGTTTCTCGGTGCCATGCTATGACATTAGCTCCATCGGTAGCTCCTCAGCTGGCCAGCCTGCATGGCCCCAGTGATAGTGGTCCAGTGCCAGCGCTAACCTGGCCCTAATTTGCACATGCTTGCCCTGAATTCCCTTCATAAGGTAGATACGTGCTAGAAGAGTGTTTTCTTCTCCCTGTCCCAAGGCTCAGTTCTCCAGAAAGCACAGCTGTACAAATCATGCCTCATGCAGCGGCTGCACAGTGCTCTTACCCTGTCTTTTACAGTTTCCTTTCTATTCAGAGTATCAATCTTTCATGACTAGGGTGCCATAGCCTGTACCAAGGTTTTCTTGTGTTGTACACAGAGTATTTACCTGCTTCACCTACATCCCAACCCATAATCCCTTTCTGTAAAAACAACCTTCGTATCTGGTAGCTGTTAAAATAGACGCGTTAGCAGGACACAAAAATGTAACTTTACCTTGGTAGGTGAACTGGTCTGATACATAAAACTAGCTGAC
This sequence comes from Eurystomus gularis, assembly GCA_013400335.1. Classification (NCBI taxonomy): domain Eukaryota; kingdom Metazoa; phylum Chordata; class Aves; order Coraciiformes; family Coraciidae; genus Eurystomus; species Eurystomus gularis. The sequence continues at coordinate 234,789 of VZZY01016937.1, forward strand.
CGTTCATTCATTCCGCAGTCAGTAAGTAAGTTGCAAACACCGTCACCTTTTCTGCATTCGTCACTTGTGGAAACCAAACTTTGCATAACATCAGAAGCCTGCAGAGACTCCGGTTACCTCTGGCATCGCACCAAGTCTGAGCCTTTGAACCTGGTTGACAAGTGAAATATTAGGAACTATCCCCTACCATTAATTTTCTTTCTGTCATTGACTTGGCTAACCTTTTGACAACTGAATTTGCATAGTGAAAATGGATTATTGCTTCATAAGCAGAAAAATGAATTTTAAATACTGAACGTTCATGCATAATATACTTCAGACTTTGTACGGAAGCATTAAAGATATTAAATTGTCTTTTGTAGGAACCTGCCACATCAGACTCAGATTCCACAGCAGCAGAGTGCAGGTCAGTACTGAGAAAATACTGTAACTATTAAGTGACTGGTGTGGAGGAGTCACACGCATACAGTCTGTGGACAGTGGTCAAATATAGTAAAGTAGTACAGCCTTCTCATTCCAGATCTTTTTTTTTGGCACATCAGTGAAAATTTTGGGATGGGATTGATTGAACAAGTAGGAGAAACGCTACATTAGGACTCATCATGAGACACTGGAATCTGGTACAGGCAGGTTAGAAACCTCCTCATATAAATCATTTTCTATTACAACGTGAAGCTGTAGCCGGATTCCCCACTGCACTTACACTGTACAGATTCTCTAAAGCTTGATAGAAAATAGAAATTTCTAATTCCCACCAGTGCTAGTTAGGCTCTGAGGAAGGAGCTCTTTATTGCTATTATTGAACATAAAGAGATGATACTGAGGAATCTGTGGTGAGGCACATATCCATGCTTCAGGTTTTCCGTTTCTTAGTCATCACTTTTACCTCATTGTCACAAATCCTGATGTACTGACTGAGGTCGTGAACGATCCCATCAGGGCATTGACTGAGGCTGGTTGTTCTCTCTAGTTAGCGTATCAGGTCTGAGAAAAAGCTGCAGCCGTAGCTGTGTGAAAGGGGATAAGGATCATACAAGGAAAATGTGGAGAGCAAAGTATAATTTTTGAGTATTCAAAGAAGTATTTAGACAAAGCTGTAGATATATGTATGTATTGAACATCATACGGGAACTAGAGCGCCAAGAGGAAGACTTGACTTAGGGGAGTTACATAAGCAACTCTTTCCTTTTCATTTAAAATCCTTCTTCTTCATTACTGCTTTCGGGGATTAAAGGAGAATTTCGTATGACAACATTTCAAAGATTTGAGGCAAGTATATAATAGATGCTTCTGCCCACGTGGGTTTTTTTTTTTGTTATTTGGAAATTAAAAACACATTTATAAAACCAACCAGAGTGCAGTTCTGCTAGCTTCACTATTTGTGTGCTTTACTGTACGTGCACTGGGAACGGTGGATGACCCTGGCAGTCACAGCCTCGGTCCAGAGCCTCCAGCGCTGGTTCGGGTTGACCTTTAGCATAGCTCTCAACGCTCACTGCTGCAGGCCTTCTAAAGAAGGCAGAATAAAAATGACACACGGTTCAGCTCTTCTGTTGTGACTGTTTTGTTACAAGAATTCCAGTCTGTCTTGCAGTAAAAAAAAATGCAGAATCACCTGGTAGTACTGTACGTTGACAGCAGGGAGGGACTTTTTTCAAAAGGCATGAAATACAACCTAGCTTGGGTTTGTTGCTTGCAAGTCGTGCTGGAGAACTGCCATAAAATCAGGTCTTGAAAACCCTCCTGTGTCTATTTTCTGTAGTACGTTATCCTGCTAGAATACACCTGTTCTTTCACATTCATCACAGACGGTGCCTGTGACAAGCTCTCAGGAATCAGGGGAGGGGAAGTGGACACAAACTGGGACAGGAAATGTTTCCCCTCCTCTTCTGTGAGTTTATGATGACACCTTCCTTCGTAACTCAGCCGTGCAGATGGCACTGCAAGCATCATGACATGATGACATGTGCCTCTTGCAGCTTCTCTTCTGAAGGGTGTCTGTGGCTCGTGTTGTCAGAAGGCTAGATTTTCAGAAAATTACAACTTAAAATTCAGGTGCTCCTAAGATTTTTGTCTTTCTTTTTTTTTTTTAGTAGTATAAACTCAGTACAAACTTAGCAATCAATATCATCAATCTGTTCAAATAAGAAATTTATAGAACTAAAACACTTCAGGCCAAACAAACCTATAGAACTAGACATTTGTTGTTTAATTATCTTCCTTTCATACAGAGAATTCCCAATAACATACTCAGGAGTGTTAACATACGACCAGTCACCACCAGGAATAAAAAGATATTTCTAATTTTAAAGCTTTGGTAAACCATAGTTAGTAATTTGAAGAGCAGACCATGTCTAATAACCACTGTACTCTTCAGGAACTACCTGAATCCCCAATAAAAAACATTTCTACGTTATATAAAAATGCAGACTTAATGGCTGGCATAACGCTTGGCTATTTCACAAAGTTAAAACATAATGGGGAAAGAATTGTATGAGAGGTGACAACTCACGTCTAACGTTTGTGTTACGCTGCTGAAAATTGCTGCTGGTCTCCAAGATGAAAAGGCGAATTGCATTTTATTATTGTCTGTTGATCGGCAAAATTCATGAGGACTCTTTTAAGGTGCTTAGATGGAAAAGTTGGTAAGATATTCCGATAATGAAGAAGATTAAATAGGGCATGTAGGCTCCATACTGTTTCCCATTTTGAGCTTCACAGTCTCCCTATGATCCCAAGTAGAAAGATGAATTCCCAGATCTCTCCCTTCCCAGAAGAAAGCGAGTGAAGCTTTTCCATGTATATGTCGTCTTTAGGTCCAGGTTGTACCTGTAGTGTTTCTCCAGTGTGGTTGTTGGTAAAGGACAAATAAATACTCGTTGTGTGCTGTGTTACCAATTAACAGTTCAGAATTGTTGCAGCATCATCTGCCACTGACGGATTATGTAAACTCTCATCTGCTTGCAGGTAAATGGTATTCCTGAGGAAAGAAAACTAACAGAAGCAATGAATTTGTAATCAAACAAAGCAGCAAATTATCTAATTACCTTACTTTTTCTGATTGGTGCATGAGTTTTTCCGGTGTATATTGTGCATGCCCCCAGTATTAAGATGATTTCAGTGCCAGAGAATTCAGTCACTTCCACATCACTAATGTACTGTATCCTTTTCTACTTCGGACATTTTGGACAATTTGTAAGCACTGATAACTTTTTTATATTTGTTACATTCAGAAAATAATCTTTCAAATATATGTATTAATAAATACCAACCTTTATCCTGTCTTCTGATCTCTGCTGAAAGTTTTATCAGGGAAGTCCGTACTTTGAGATAGGCACCGGGTTCAGAGGATTTCAGACCCTGGTCCAGGGGGTGCTGGAATTGCCTCACGTTTGCACACCACGAGCAGTGGCGTGTAAGCATGAAAACTTGTGCAGTGCGATGAGGTTCAGAAACGGTATTCCAGGTTTATTAGGCATTAATTTTGTAGAGATTATCAAAATGTAATAAGCAAATTATTTTTGGAAAAAAAACCAAACAAAACCAAACAAAAACCTGAAAGTATTCCTGTTGAAAATTGGATTTCTGTTCCTTTACCAGATATTTAACCTATTTGTAACTTGTAAGCAATAAAACATTTAAAATCTGTCCATTCATTCAGCTGGTTACGTTAGAAGAAACTGTTACAACCTACTGTAGGCAGAAATTAGTGTCTGCAGGTAAACAAGGGTATATTTTGTTCTGGTATACACGGGCTTTTAACTCCTTAAAAATGCTCTTAATTTTTTTTCTGTGTGTGTGATATTCCTGATGCAGTTTATTTTTTATGTCCTCCACATTACCTGTCCCGTTTGGAGCAGAAGAATCGTGGGAGAACTCACTAGCCAGTAAACCAAGGATTATTTTTTTTAGCATCTTAAAAAGGAGTTGATTAAATGCATTAATTAATTAATGCATAATTAAACTTCCCTGGGAGGTGGCTGCTGCGAGAGGCTGTGCAGCTGGAAGCTTAATAATATGAACCTTGTTAAAAGGTACTGAACTGAGGTGTCCTTATTTTTCAGTAGATGGTGATAATTTATCTCCTGACATTGTTTGGCATATTTTGAATTAATTTTTCTGATGCTTTTAAAATCCTTAAATACTTCGGGGTCTCCAGCTGTAACAGCTCACACGGACAGATCTGGGGGTTTTACCTCAAAGCATCGCACTGCTTTAAGCTGACACTCATGCTTTGCCTTTTTTCTGTAATAGTTTTCTCTTTCAGTAGTTGTATGTTCATCAGGACATTGCGTTGTAAGTAGAAATCTCCATCTGCTTTAAAATTGCTAATGCTTAGCTGAGGTTTCTGAGGTCTCTGCTAAGAGAAATTCCAAGTAAGTTAGGAATTTAAGACTGAGGCTTAAAAGAAACGGTAAAATAATGTTATCAGAGTTTGTAAAAAGACTGAAGTAGTCACTGGCTTTTTTTTTTTTCTCCTTTTTATAGTTATGACCCTGTTCCTTCAAAACACAAAACCTTATTTTATGTTCACTTTTAAGCCAAGAGTGGCGCTTGTAGGCTTGGACCTGAACGCAGCACCTTGGCAGATAGCGAAGTCCTGAGCTGGTTTTAGACGCGTTTTGTGCAACCGTGTGGCAGCTCTTGCAGCCAAGTGCGATGTAATCGGTGCTCGGTACATCGCAGATACGTGTGTCTTGTCAGGCCTTAAAGTCAGAGTTTGCCAGGCAGCCCTAAGTGCTGAGCACGACCCGTGGAATACATTACCAAACCCACCTAGTCATAGGAGCAGGGCTGGTGGTTATCGTACTCTGACAAGCAGCTCAGGCTACAGTCCCATAAGCTGAAAAACAAAGTCCGTTTCTGAGACATTTGGAATAAAGAGCCATCCCTACTGACCTTCAGAGGGGCATGGATCAAACCCACTTCATCCAAAAAGTGCCAGGGAAGAGCTTGATCAGCCAGCCCGCCCCTAAGAGACCCCCTCCTTTTCTCCAGCAGCTTGGCTGTTTACCAGTGAAAAATGAACTAGAAAACTGCACTCAGGTTTGTAGTACATGAAAAATTCACTTCTCACATCCAAGCTGTGAAAAATTTGAGTACCGTCAGCATTTGGTTTCTACTACTATTTTCAAATGTATGAGCCGTCAGTGCTTTGAAACAGCGATGAATGGAATGGATTTTAAATAATGATTTTTAAAGCAATGTAAGACTAGATTTTGTAACTGGTATTGGTTTTGGATAGTAACAACTTCTGATAGCTTGTGAATGGCACGACAATCAACTAACAGCCAGCTGAGCTGCTCCCACCTGTACACATATGCAACAGTGCCAATGTATCTAAGGGAATTTCTTACACTGTTATGTACGTGCATAAAAAAACCATCTGATGATGCAGGTGACTCGAGTGTTAAGCACACCTGAACTATTTTATGATTGAAAGCTTCATTTATTTGAGGTAAGTTTAATAAATTATTTTTACTTATTAAAACAATTACCATGGACGCGTGGCTTTATAAAGATGGCTGAAGACACTTAATGGCTGAAGAATTAGTAACAGTTAAAAGAGGGAATTCACAGCCTCTTCACCGATGTACGATGGCAATACCAACGGAGACTGTACTGGTTGACAGTTGCAGCCAAACTAAACAGAAAGCACTACACCCTGTCTTTGTAAATATATGAAGTGTAAATAAATAGGAAAACATTAAGTAGTGCTGTTGCCGCCTGGTTATTTTCCATAATGATGCCTGAACAACTTTTTGTTACAGTTGTTGACGTTACGGACAGTGGTAGGGGACAGAGTGTCTAAGAATGGGAGTGGAGCTGATGGTGCAGGGCTTCTGTTTCACTGGGGGAGATGCCTAAACAGGGGGTGTAACTGGAAAGGATGGAGAGTATTTGCACCACTTAGTTCAGGTGTCCCGCTTACACAAGGAGTTTTGGGGACAGGAACTACCCCTCTGAATCCTTCACTTAAGGAGCCTCTTCTATTATTTAGTATGGGACTCAAGTGCCTTAGCCCAGACATCTGAAGGATGGGTTTCTTGCTGTTGCCAGGCTGAAGAAAAGCTACATCAGTTTGTCTGCTTCCACACAGAGCTCTGCTGCAGTCTCCAGCTTGTAACCCCGGCGGAAAAAGTATTTGATGCCTCGGCTGCAGAGTTCTGCTGAAGTTCTCTGAGCTCCAGGGCTGGTTTTGGCTACTGGAGCTGCACCTACTGCAGAAGAAACTTTCTTCCTGCATTGCATAAGTCTGTGATACAAGCGAGTATGTGCCCTTCATCTGCAGTAACAGCACCCAGAATATCCCTGCAGAGAAATGCAATGCTGATCTGTCATTTAAGGGAGGCATAATAGTGAGCTGTGCCCCAGCTACAGTCATGCAATAAAAACTGTGTACGTGATTCAGGCAGCTCCCATTACAAAAATAAGCATCCACAGCACATTTATTTAATGTTTAAATTACTTCGTATTTTTACATAACCTGAAAAGAAAATATATTTATCCCACATACAGTAATAGTAAACAAGTGCATTATTTCAAACATTAAAAATAAATCTTTTAACCAGCTCTGTACAACAGATAAATAAAATTATATCTACAATACTTAAGTTGTGAAGAAAACAAAAATTTTCCCTCAAGCTCACAGTTCCCCGTTGCTCCTAATACTGGCATAGATGAAGGTTCCGCATCCTCTCCCCCACCACCGTGTTCACCTACACCATTTTTGTCAGCCATCCAAACGTAACCATCAGGGAGGTTAACGTTCCAAACATGAAAGCAGTGCACACAAAGAACAAACAGCCGGATCTCTTTCCAACAGCGTCAAAGTAATTGGCAGACTGAATAAAACTCCTGAATTTGGGGGAATCGCATGACTGACTTCTTCTTTTTTATGGTGAATGACTGGTCATTCTTTGGAAGAAACTCTTCACCAAAAAAAAAAAAAAAAAGCCCGTTCTTTTCACAAGTATTTGTGCACTTGCCGCGAGTGCAAGTTTGAATTACATTTTTTAACTGGGATAAGATCAAAAGCATGGATGTGACAGTACAGATGGTACAAATCAGGATTCATATTGTTTATAATCATACATAACCGCACATATGCTTGGAAAACAATATTGTGTTCCTGTTTTTTTACTGCTAACAAGTAATCAGTAAAAGAATAAAATGGAAAAGCAACTAGAGGTCAAACTATCGCTTGAACCGAAGCCACAAACAGCAAAGAAACGACTGTCACTTCACTGAGTTAAGCGGTACGTAAATTACAGCCTGTCCCTGCCACACCAATCAGCTATTTCTTTACTTTTTATGCTAAAAGAAGAGTTAGTAAGAAAGATGGGCACTGCTAAAAAGGACACGAAAAAAGGTTCCTCCAAACAGCTCCAATCTCATTTGTAATTCTGAGACTCAACCGTCTGCATGCAACAGGATGACAACTCAATCCCTCCTCTCCATACCGACAGACTGACGTGCAGCCTTGGCTCGCATCCTTTTGAATGAAAATACTATTACGGGATAGAATATGGCACCAGTTCCCTAATGAAACCTCGTTCAAGGTCACCTACACACACAGGGGCTCCCCTGTTCTCCCATTTCCTTGAGATCTGATGGAGTGGATATGACGGGATTTCATCTGACTGGAAGAGGCTGTAGGGCTCCCACAAATTCTCCATCTCAAGCTGAGTCTCTAAATATTATTCTTCTGTTTGTTCAGTGGGACTGTACAGCGAAGTGCACATAGTTAAATGAATTAGTGGAAAATTTATGAAAGAGCAAACAATTTTAGGGAAAAAAAAAATCAAATTTTCTTTATAAAAAAACTTCACCTCAGAATCATCATATTTGATGAAAACATCTTAGATTTCTGAAAAAACCCCCAAACCCTAAAATATCATGTAAACTTGTATATAATCCTAAATCACTGAATTGGTGATGGCATTTTTATTTCCAGGTATAAAGGGTTTCATATAACATGGACTATCTCCACCCAAAATACTCATTACTAAACAAAGAATTACCATTTTGTTCAGAGAAATGCCCTGGTTTACCAGTAACTTCATGTTTCACATCAGCTAAAAGGGACCATTAACAAAGGATCACAAGTCTGCTCCTTTCTGTTCCTCGCTGAGAACGATTACAGCGTGGGTTACGCAGAGGTGGTGCTCCTCTAACACCCACTCTTCGTCGGCTGACCCAAGGTAAAAGTTAATTCCATGACGTGTGCGTGACACTGCTGAGCCGCTTCACTTCACTTCCTCGTGTCAGGTTTCAACAGATATGTAAACAGAAACATAGATCCAGTAGAAAAGACTCGTTTTTCACATGCAATTCTGTACAGTGCATTCTTGTTTCTCAGATGATTTGAGAAGGCCACTGCCACACAAAATATGTACAGGTGCACTATATACATTTTCCACGCACAGTTTAAACGTCTTCTTGCACCTCCAGTTGAGCATTTTTGTTCAGGCAGACGCAAAATAAACCTGAAGACAGTTTCCAATCATCTTTTCAAGTCAATGCCTTGACTGATCTTGCATTGCTGAGAAGAGGAGCAGTCCAGAAAAAAATCCAGCTATGCACAGCAACCTTTTCAGCAGGGTTGAGTTATCTTTAGGAACCACGATCTGTGCTAGGTCATTAGTGATCTGAGAAATTTCATGTGCCACACACACAAATATAAAAGTGCTGACAAGAACATTAAACATTGGATATCCAGGAATGAGCACCAAGATCCCCTTTGTGTCTGCTGCCAGCCAGATATGGTATTGGCAAATGAAAAGCTAAAAGGAAAAAGAGCGTGTTCAATAATACTTAAATATATAAAACCATATAATTATTACTATGGCATCAACTGACAGACTGTATTTCTGCTTAAGTCGCACATTTGTGATTGAATAACATACTTTAAGAAGCTGTTTTCCACATCTTTGCTGCAAGACAAAACTGTTAGTCTGTCAGAATACACAGTAACATGGGTTTGCTTTGCCCTTAACCAAATGTGGCCTCAGGGAGCGACTGAAAGAGCTGGGACTGTGTAGTTTGAGGAAGAGAAGGCCAAGGGGAGACCTCATCACTCTCTGCAACTACCTGAAAGGACATTGTAGAGAGGCTGGTGCTGGCCTCTTCTCACAGGTCATTAGCGATAGAACAAGAGGGAATGGCTTCAAGCTGCAACAGGGTAGGTTTAGACTGGATATTAGGAAGAAATTTTTCACGGAAAGAGTAGTCAGGTACTGGAATAGGCTGCCCAGGAGGTGCTTGAGTCACCATCCCTGGAGGTGTTTAAGGGTCGCTTAGATGTGGTGTTGGGAGATGTGGTTTAGAGGAGAACTTTGCAGGGCAGAGTTGATGGTTGGACTCAATCATCCCAAGGGTCTTTTCCAACCTGAATGATTCTGTGATTCTATGATTTACATCATGGCAGAACAGGAGGGGAATACACCTCGCTCAGTTACTGTATCTCTGGTGAAGGACTGAACTGCCTGCCGATAAAAGAGAATGGCTCAACTGCTGTGGAATGCAAAGGTCCCTGGAGTTGCTCAGCACCTTACAATTTGCCAGGAATTACAACAGTGAAAATGTGATCCTCTAAAACAAATTCAAAATCATATACCACATACACACAGTGTTACACTGAGTTTCTCTTGTAAGCTCCTTTCCCTTTTTGAAAATATATTTTAGCAACACGATAAAATTAAATATTTAATACTACTAAACAGGAAATTAAATGGAAACAAAGGTAATTCCTACCATTTCAAAATATACGGTCAATGGAACAAGATAACATTGGAACTAAGAAGGGGTTTCTTTGCAAAGTTACATTTGTTTATTAACGCAGGAAGGCTTCTAGGGCAAACACATCTGTAAGTGTACTTACACCAGTCAGCATAATTCATGCTGACTCTTAAGTGGCCTACATTTTTCTCTTCCAACTGCACCCACACCACAGGTTACTGCAGCCTTAAATCCCCCCTCTCCCAATCCTGAAGTGCCCCTCTCCCCCCAACAGCATAAGAAATAAATTTACTACTCTGAGACTGCTGTTGCAGCTACAATTTTTAGGTGTAGATGGAAGCTACAATGCTAACAGAAGTCAAACACAACAGCACGCTATTAAATAGGCCAATACAGGTTTTCGCTAGTTGTGTGTTATACTACAATTTAGAAATGTAAGGTGGTTTTATTTTCTCAGTTTCAATTTACTGTACTGATCGCACTACTTACCTCTAGAGAAATTTTGCCAAACCAGGCAAAGAACGAGCTATACACAGATCGGACATATCCAGGAATGTTCCTGATGAGGACGAAAGCTAAAATCTTTTTTTTTTTAAAAAAAAAAGTAGAAGAAAAAGTGACTGTGGATGACAAGCAGGTTACACACAAAATTTTCACTGTCTAAAGAAGTGCATAACGTATTAAATTTTCTTTAAAATCTAACAAATACATAAACCAAATAAAAATCCACGCAGTTTATACTTCACAAAGTAGGTCTTGAACTTGCAGATCTCTTACACACATTCTTATAGCACAGCAGGTCACATTTACATCTTCAGTAGAAACATGGCCTTGATGTTGATGGATACTACTCTACGCTTACTAGGCACGGTCACAAAACATGTTATACCATGCCAGCCTAAAATGAAGGTGGCCACAAATCTGAGTTAACCCTCAATTTTTAAAGAGAGGCTGTCAAGATGGGCAAATTAATGTTAAAAAATGAAGTCAAACATGCTGCCCCTCAAGAGCATATGATAAACTTTAAAAAAAGGAAACAGACCTGGACAGCTGGGGTATAGTGGGGCAGGGAACAAAGTAAGAGGAAAATCTAAATTTGAGAAAGCCACATGCATGACCCTGTGGCCCACCTCTTCTCTGCCTAAAAGTGACTACAGGGTCCCACAGGTTGCTTCCTACAGTAATAGCTCCCCAACACTCATGCTCCCCTACAGCTTTCTTCTTTGCCACTGCTATGCAATTAGTCAAAAGTTGGGTTTGGACTTGAACAGTCTGGACTTAAACAGTTTATCAAAAGCATAATCATGGCATGCAATTTTAGTGCCTAAAGGCAACGAAAAACAGTGAGCAATGTAGTTAAAACCTTTTTCACTTTCAGCCATGAGAATGAAGCTCAGTATCTGGCACCCCATGCTAAAGCAAAAATGTATTTAAAAACAAATTTTTAAAAAGCCCAAACAAGAACAGACTGCATTCTATCACTGTAAGGAAAAGGACTAGAATTATAATTACCTGCACCACAGAAACAGAAGGATGTAGTTCATTGCACTCTGTCTTGTTTTTACAGCTACTAGCCCAAATAGAGTAGGTCTAAAAGATATAAAAATCAGTCTGTGTAGCAATTATATGTAACATTCAAAAATGAAACATGAGGTAAGCTATTCGGAAGGGCTTCAGCAGTAGTTCGTTCACTAACATGTGGGACAGTAAGAGAAAAAACAACATTGGGCTTAGTTTTGTATTTTTCTCAAATTCTTCTTTGCAACGATGAATACTACACTTGCTCATACCCTAAGATACAGGCACACTGTTGCCGATTTTTTCATCGCAAACAGACAAGAAATAAAGAACTAAGTGCTGCATAGTCTACCATATTATTTTTATGATCCGATTTTCTTATAACCTTTGCAATGAAATGAAAGAGTGATGATGATTTCATCTACAGTTGACTGAAAAGTATTTTAGTGAGTGGACAGGTAGGGCTGCGCACAAAAACATAGCTAAGTGTCTCCAGATCAAGATCTGATTTTTTCAAATCAATGTATTTCCTAAACAAGAACTTCAGAAAACTTAAGAGTTTTGCAAACCTGATTATACTAGTTATACTAGGTACGTACCAAAAAGGACACAACTGAAATAAATAATAAAACATTTGAAACTCTGCTGGAGAAAAGAGGATCTCCCTTTCCTTCTGATATCATCTGACGTTTCTGCAATGCCAGATAAATAAAAGCAAACAGCATCCCATGAAAAACCACCTGTAAAAGACAAACAATGCAATGAATCTTCCACGGCTTTTACAAGTACTTCAGGTACGAACTCTTAACAGAAACACTACAGGATAAACTATTTGTGATATCAAAGCTTAGGTGTCAAAAGGTCCTTTCCCAGATTTACTGAAGCGAACAAAAATAGGCTTTCTACACTAGGTTGGCATAAGCTGCACTTTTAACTCAACTCAAAAACTACAAATAAAGTACTCTTACTAATGCTTCACAGAGCATTAAAGACATAACAATGTCATTTCGAGAAGCTTTCAAGTACCTATCCCCTCTTCAATCCGTGCCAGCATTAAAAAGGGCTTTCTTCGGTGAAAAAACTTGAGTTTTTCCTTTCCCTTTGGCCTTCTCCCAAGTTGGCAGGTGAGAACATTCAAGGAGCACAAGTGCTTCCCTCTCTCACAGACACAATTGTTCAGAGTGTCTTAGGATTTTATGCCAAGTTCTCATTAGCTAGCAACACAATGTTGTTTCAGGCCCATGTGGTGCTTGTCTGCTGTACATATTCTGGGACTTCCCTCTTTAGGGGCATCACAGAATACACACTGTTCACAGGCAACAAAGCTCCAAGTCTGCAGTGTCACAAGCGTGCGCTGCTGACGGGAGCAGCCCAGGACGTGACAACTGTGTGCTCCACAAATTTCAGCTACTGAAGAGCACCAGAAGGAGCAGCGTGCAAGTGATCCCGCTAAGGATAAGGTTAGCAGACAAATGCTCCCATCTCAGAAGCTCCACTCAGCTTACCAAGAAGGCAAAAAAACTCTCCCTGTTCTAGTTTCCCACATTGTGGGGTCTGTACCTGGAAAGAAAGCCCTTTCCCACCATAAAACCATTTAAAAATATGTGCAAGAATAGTCTGGTTTGGCCATCAAGACCTTGATTTTAAGTGTTTTAAAGGTCACCTTAAAAGATACAGATCCTGAATTGATACAACTTTCAAAAAATATTATTAAGAATGCCACTGCAATAATTTGCCTTGCATTTCAATTGTCTGGTGTTAAATTTTCATAGTAAAATTTTTGAGAAAAAACAAATCTAGGTCACTTGATGACTTTATTTTTTAAAAGCAAACTAAGCAGGATCCAACAGCAAATACATCAACATTCACCTTTTAAGCAAGGCTGTGACAGACATTTGCAGAGCTATGGTGGATGCAGCTTAGCCTTCTATTAAACAATCCACTGAAACAAAATTCTGCTTTCTCTGGGGGGAAGGAAAACAACCCTCCCTCCACTCCAAATTAAAAAATATGCTTAATGTTAGAAATGTATGCAAATATTACATACGTAGCGATCCAACTTCCACCTAAACCACCATTCATAGACATTCCCATTCAGTTCAAAACACTTGGACAGTGGCCAAAAAGAAAATATCTTCTCAAATGCACCCTGTAAAATATAAACATGATAAAAGCATTAACATCGACGTCAACCGTTTTCACTAAATTTAAAGCAATATTGTGTCTTTTAATATTATCACATGCCCACTAGCTATGTGGCATTACCAAAATAACAGGCTTCCTTAGAAGGCACTCCTCCCTCTCAAAATAAAAAAAAAAACACAAAAATGAAAACCCAAAAATACTTCTTCAGATGAGAGAGGGTTTCGGTTTTGTTTCCCGTAAAGGTATTGGCATGCCTTCCATTTCCTACGGCAGGCCCAAAGGCAGAGCTCCACTGGCGCGCTGAGATAACTCCACAGAAGACAACCGTTCAACAGGCCTAAAACCAAGGAGGGCTCAAAACCACACAACTGCCCCTGTAAAATCCTGGAGTGACAAACTCTGCCCTTATCTCTGTCAGCTCTGTTTACAGCATGCGATAAGTCACTAATTTACCAGAAGGACCAGCCTGCTGATGAGGTATCAAAGCCAACACCAGGTCTCTCTGAGAGACGCAGATCTTTGTACCACTGTATCACCATGTGCTAGCAAAACCCAGTAAATTTAAGCACATCGAAAAAACTCCACCCCAAAACTAAAGCATAGACCTTGGTATTTAAAAAATTTGTAGTAGCACACTACAAACATTGCAAGCATTACAAACGAGTAAGATACAGAATTGCGTTTTTTCCAGAATTCCCACCAATTCAAATATAAAAAAAACCTGAAAGGTTCCTTTTTTTGTCTTCTGTATATGTGATACAGGAGTAAATATACAAGTTATGAGCACATTAAAAAGTAGAGATAGGTAATATCCTCTTGGGTTGTTAAGGATAATAATAGTCAAAATTTACAAACCTGAGAATATGACAGAAAATATATACATGTCAGTAAGGAAATCAGTTTCAGCAGTACACCAAAGTGCCATAAGCAGTTCCCTGAGGAAGAAATAATCATTATACAGTCATCAATTTCTCAATAGCAAAACCCAGGTCACATTAAATAATAATTGCCAATCATTTAGTGTCGCTACACTTACTAATAGATAGTCATGAATAGATGTTCAAATATTACCAGCAATATTTTATCACTATCTACATTTACATATTAGATTTTACTTGATGCAATTAAAATAAACACTCACAACAATTAAAAACCTATTAATCCCAAGTGAAGCCTCATGTCTAAAATGGGGACAACATACATAGAGAAATAAGAGAATTCAAGTGTTCAAACAGAAACACTGTTTTAAAACCTCTGCTTTCCCAAACATTTCACAGGCAGTCCTTATTCTAGGTGAACGAAAATAAATAAAAATCTCTAAAGGCTTTTGTCATGTGAAATAATTAGAGCTTATATCATTAAACTTTGAGGTGCCAGTTGTACTCCAAAGCTCAACTGCAGGTCATTAAGGACAATTATCTTGTTAGGAGAAGCCTGAGAAACTGCTCCTCCAAGCTGCTGGATATTAAGCTCTACCCAAGCCTTAATATTGCAACAGAAGTTGTCATTGAAAGATTTTCTAGCTTCACAGTACACTATTGCTCCAAAGTACACAACACAATAGTCACTTCTCTGTATCTGGAACAGAAGGGTCTTTGTAAAAAAAAAAGAAAGAAAAAAATTGGATCTATTTGCCTTTGAGATACCTTGTAAAACTACTCACTATTTTTCCAACACCTATTCCTAGCGCGCATTTGGTATATTTCTCTGTCATATCTGCACACTATAAAATTTGGATATTAGTCCATCCATGGGCACAGAGGATCTAGTACTCTTAAGGTTTTAGTTCTTTCTTAGGTGAGTTAAATAATAGGCATTTACCACATGATGCCAGCTTTGCAATGAACTGCAATGCATAAAATAAACTGGGATTTCGCTTCAATTTTTATTTAAAGTATCTGTATCACAAGACATACTGCTGATAGTTTAACCAACTCCACATTCTGATTTGGCAGGACATGGCAGAATTGTGCTCAAGATGGATGAGACACACTGGCAACACAGAACGGGAAAGTCTAAACGCTCGCTGTTGATGCTGTATCCATTAGAACACTACAGCAACACCATCAGCCAGTGTCACCTACATTTTTGGTTTGCATTCTTGCAACTCCTGATAAAAAACATTTCTGATGGTCAAAACCTTTAAAAAGTATTCCAATATGACTGTAAAAAGAGCTGTTACATTTTTCCAACTGACATACAATTAATCTATGAGAAACTGTATTTCTGTGAACAGCTGTTTAACATATTGTGACTATGTTACAAAGTGACGGAGGTCTACCAACAGTAACATTTTCTGTATGGTTATCCTTACTCAAGAAATGTGGGATAGACGATTGGACTGTGAGCGGGATTGAAAACTGGCTCAACAACAGAGTTCAGAGGGCTGTGATCAGTGGCGCAGAGTCAAGTTGGAGGCCTGTGGCCAGTGGTGTTCCCCAGGGATCAATACTGGGTCCAATTTTGTTCAATATCTTCATCAACGACCTGGATGAGGGGACAGAGTGTACCCTCAGCAAGTTCACTGATGATACAAAACTGGGAGAGGTGGCTGACACACCAGAAGGCTGTGCTGCTATCCAAGGAGACCTAGACAGGCTAGAGAGCTGGGCAACGGTGGACCTCATGAAGTTCAATAAGGACAAGTGTAGAGTCCTGCATCTGGGGAGGAATAACACCAGGCACCAGTACAGATTAGGGGTTGTCCTGCCGGAAAGCAGCTCCATGGAGAAAGACCTTGGAGTCCTGGTGGATAATAAGTTATCCATGGGGCAGCAATGTGCCCTTGCGGCCAATAGGGCCAATGGTAACCTGGGGTGTGTTAAGAAAACTGTGTCCAGCAGGTGTAGGGAGGTTCTTCTCCCCCTCTGCTCTGCCCTGGTGAGACCACACCTGGAATACTGTATCCAGTTTTGGGCTCCCCAATTCAAGAGAGACACGGATCTACTGGAGAAAGTCCAACAGAGGGCTACAAGGATGATTCAGGGACTTGAACATCTCTCCTATGAAGAAAGGCTGAGAGAACTGGGGCTGTTTAGTCTTGAGAAAAGAAGGCTGAGAGGGGATCTTGTTAACATCTATACATATCTGAGGGGTGAGTGTCAAGTAGAAGGAGGCAGTCTCTTTTCTGTGGTGTCCAGTAATAGGACAAGGAATAATGGGTATAAGCCAGTACACAGGAAGTTCCACCCCATCATGAGGAGAAACTTCTTTACTGTGAGGGTGATGGAGCACTGGAACAGGCTGCCCAGAGAGGTTGGGGAGTCTACTTCTCTGGAGACTTTCAAAACCTGCCTGGATGCATTCCTGCGTGGCCTGCCCTAGGTGATCCTGCTTTGGCAGGGGGGTTAGACTCAATGATCTCTAGAGGTCCCTTCCAACCCCTAAGAGTCTATGATTCTATGATTGTAGTAACATAAAAATGTTTTATAGCAGGAAGAAGGAAAAAAAAAGTTTAAATCTTACCATTTGCTTTCTTCTGGACTATCTGAGGCCATATAGCTAAGGTGGCATAAATGATCATAAACCAGACAGTGACTAATGGCACGAAGTAGTAGAACTGGTAAGGTCGGTCCATCACTATGCACAGTACCACAACCAAGAAATTCAGACGAAATAAAACCTGGAGGGTGTCAGAGCAGAGAAGATAGAGGATATATAAACTGAGAGGCAAAGCAGAAGGAGATGGGAGACATGTTTCCTTAGCGCTATACAGAAATACGCATGTATTTTACATCTCACATCCTGATTGTATTTCAGCTGAAACACAGCAAAGTATCTCAGGGTGCACCAACAATGCAATGTAAGACTGCAGGCTGATTATGTAGTACGGGACCTCTCCTGCGCTGGCCTACTCAGGTAGAGATGGCAATGAAATCAGGGTGAAACAGAACTGACTCTGCCCAGGCTGGGGACTGGTATCCCAGCTGCTGGATGCTGTTACTGCCTCTCTGCTTTCCCTCCCACAGCTACTCAGCTAAAGCTAAGGTGATGTCATTTCCAGCGCTGCAGCTGGGCTGCAGACAGATGTTTAATAAGCACAACGGCCTGAGTTACATGACGATAATATATGACAACACTTAACAGCAACAGAAGATACGTACTTTCTTCATTTTTTAAACTGCTACAGCACACACTGCAAAACCTAGGAGGGAGCCCACAAAAATAGGTATGTTCTCCAGTATGGTTATGGTGTGAAAAATCATTTTCTTTATTAACAAAGGCTCCAATGCACTGTCTTTTGAAGCCTGCCTGGATCATTACTTATATATTGCTATATATTGTAAATTGCTACTGCAATGAAAACTCCATTGCTATATATTGGAAAAATATTTGTTTTGGTACTTTAAAGCCTACATACTTACATTTTTTACATTGCAATTATGATTTCTATGCTATATGTTTGTATTAGATAAACAATACCAAATAAACAGGTCAGATTACATAGAAACAAGAGCCATTTTTGATGTGCACCTAAGTAATCTGATATCACATTATTTACGGAGTACCGATATATTACAGGTATTTTGTTATCTGAACAAATTTCTTTATGAAAATGGTAAGTAGATATCCTTACCTGACACACTCTGTATACACCAAAGTCCCCTTTTATCCAAAAATATGAGAAGTGCCCATAACCTGTTTGGAACAGATATGCAGCAACCAGAACTCTGATGTGCATGTACACAGGCAAAAACTGTTGAAAAAAAACAAAGTACCTTTCATCAGTGGCCATGTAAATGCTTTTGGCTTTCCTTTTTTTCCCCCCTATGTCTTTTCTGCATTGTGGTAAATGGAGTTTAATTAAGAAAGGAAACATGATGCTACATTTCCCTTTTTCTTACTAAGCTCTTTTGGTGCCCTAGCCTCTCTGATGTTAAAATTAATTTCTATTTATTGCTCTTCACTTTCTGTATTCCATTACCAGTTAAGAGAGACTTACGGAAGGGCTCCTTGAAAGCTTATGTTCAGCAGTTTCAAGTTCAGAACATATAAAAGAAGTGTTGCTAGCAGTTAAAAATAAATTAGCCTAATATTCTACACGAATGAAACGAGTCTATTTTTTTCCACAGTTTAAGTAATGCATAAAAAGCTCTTATCAATTAAATCTACACTAAGAGAGAAAACTAGTTCTGCTAATACCCTTTTTAAAACTACAGGGAAAATAGCATTAGTTATTAATTCTATTCAGTTCTAATACACATTTGCGCTACCCTTCTTTTCAAGTAACATACCCAAATTGCATTCCCACTTGAAAAAAAAAAGGGAAATTCAAATCACTTACAGTGCTTGCTCCAGAGATATGATAAATCAAAATGACAAGCTGCATCCAGCCCTTCCATTCATCAGTCTGTTCTCTATTTAACACTTTAGTCTAATGCAAAACAAAACAAGAGTGTTGCTATTCCAAAAAGTACAACAAACATCTACAAAATGGGGAGAAAGAGTTCAAAACAATAAACCACTTTATGGGTAAACAGGATAAATAGGACTCAATTGTAAAAGCCTTCTGTCTAGTGGACACAGGTCTACTAGATTTTAATGTGATCTGCACTCTCTTGCATCTGAGCTACGATCACTTCCAGTTTGATCGAGGGACAATGGCTAAAAGCGCTCATACCCATATGCTTTCAAAAAGCTTTTGCATCTAATTCCTGGCAAATGTTATATTCCTTATGAGTGCATTTTATGCAGATGAGTTATACCAACTTTGAAAATTTGAGTATTTACCAATTAGTTATTTACACTCAAAGTGAATAAGTGGGAAAAAGCATTACAAGCTGGATGTCAACATGATCATTACCTCTTTGGTATTTTCGGTATAAAATACCCCCAAAACCAAGATATAGACGATTGGTATGAAGAAAGATGAATGTGTATAAAATTTATTTTCCTTCATGAAAAGATTTGCTCTGTCACATAGATAAAAATAGGTCATGATTAGACCAAGTTTGCAGAAGGAGTATAAGAGCATCTCTAAAGTAGAAACATTAGGAGGGCTGATGGCAGGTTTCTTCTCCTCTCCACTTTCCAAATCAGTGCACGATTTGTTCTTCCGATAATTATTCCGGTGAATTAAACTGATAATTAAATATCCAATAATGGACAAAGTAAAGAAACAGAAAGCTAACTTCTGGACCAGAGTGAGAGGAGGCTGAGGCTGGCAGCAGGAGCCATCGATGGGCTTCATTATCTTATTGCAGTAGACATTCATAAGAATCATCGCATTCTGTCAAAGAAATAAGCAGTTTTATCAATTAATCTCTAATAAAAAGGTAACATTTTCATCACACGAAATTTTCTTCTAGATCATGCACTGACATAAAACATATGCAATTCTGCCTTATCATTACATAGATAAAATTTCACAGTACCCCCATATACCTAGGCTGCATTCAACAGTACAGTCAAAACACCTCTTCCTGGAGCTTCTTGAGGTAAGCAAGAAGACCCAATTCTAATCCTTACTACAGAAAGGTTCTCTGCACTGGCTGCACAAGAAGCTATAAAGAGCTAAATGGACTATAAATGAAAACCAGGTCACAAACTTGGGTCCTAAAGGGGCATGGTGACGAATGTCTCTAAAACATGACAATGAGACTGAAACCTGTGGCAAGATGATATTTAGTTCATTGAGTACTTGAAAGCAACTGAAACCTGCAAAGGAGTGGAACTAGAAATGACACAGCAGGAGAGCTCAGTCACAAGAAGGGCAGATGGACAAAGCTCAGAGGGGCTCACTGCATGCTTACATACTAGTAGGTTAAAATAAAATAAAAAATTAAGTCAGTGCAACCAGGAACGTGTGTATTTTGTGTTTTCTTGTCCTTTCTGTACTCCTTACTAAGCAAAATTACATGGGCACATAGGAGAAAATTTAAGACTTAGTACTGCTTTACAAATCATTACCACCCTAACTCATTCATACAGATGAAGGCATGAAGTTTGCACTCAGGATCTAAAAGATCTAGCAGATTAACAGCTATTTGAAAATAGACACGCACTAAAGTGTCTGCTATTAGTTTTTTAAACATCCTATATAACCAACTGACCTGCACCTATTAGGATCTTCTGAAAAAAACTTCCTGAGGAATGTGCAGGTCCTCATTACATCCATATTGTCTGCTGCGTCAGAACATTCACTTAAAATCTTCCTTTACTATTACTTTTTAATGTTGACCAGTGATAAAACACTTACTGTATCTCTGCTTGACTCAGGGAGGTGCAGACCATCTGCAGACTTCATGATAGTTTCTTGTGCTATCAATTTGGATACACTGAACACTTTAACTTTAGCTTTGGAATTTCGGGAGCTGCTGTTCAGAATACGAACAGCTGCTTCATTATAAGCATCTATTTTCTCATTAGTGATCATTTTCCGACTTTCACTCAGCATATCTTCATAAACGGGATCTAAATTTCGAAGGAAAAAGAACGAGCACATTAATCTTCTACTTGATAAATACTTCTTAGCTCAAGTTGCACAAGCTATTCTCATTTAGGTAGTCACAATTGTTTCATGGTACAGAAAAAATGTACGGTAAGGACTAAGTGACTGTTACAGTAACTAGAGTAGTAACTAGCATTGTTTATGATGAAATGCTCTTACCATGCATAAATACTTATAGATTAGAAAGCTTTGACCAGATGTGAATGCTTGTTTGATTTCCCCAAACCCGTGAAAAGCATATAATGCTGGAGTGCAGAGCTGCTTATGCCTTCTCTCAGTAATCCCCCAAGGAAAGACCCTAAAGCCAAGAGGACAGAAGATGGGCAGCAGAATAGACATGTGGGGAAAAAAAAAAAAATCTCTCAAACCCTCTAGTTACTGCAGAAGAAACCAGCTTCTCATTTCTTGAAGTCATAGTCTACAGGCATATTCCACTTGCTCCTGCTGACTCCAGTTTAACTGATGGCAGAATCTCAGTTTTTCAGGAGAATGGAACACCACTTAATGGCCTGCAGACTTCAGAAATTATGTAGAGCTTAACACAAAGCTATAGAGGGTTCTAGATCAAAAGGTCAGCTGGGGATCAGGAAGTTGCTATGAAAAGCTGCTGATGTTCACAACTTTGGTGAAACACACTACACAAGCTGTAATTGACTTACTTGAGCTACTTCATGCCTACATTTGGACAATCCATGTCTACAACTCTGTATGTGTCTGTGTGTAGAGACTCCTTCCCCTCTGATTTGTTCCACTAGAGAGTTCAGAGATTACTTAAATGGACTGGATCTTTATCAAGAGAATGGTGGGACATGTCTGACAGCTAATTACTCCTGTTATAGACAAACACTGAATGGAATTGAACATTGAAAGGAATGCGAGAGGATTTATCTGTTGTTTCAGGTTAACCTCTGGAACCATCTTTTACAGGAACTCAGATGTGACTGTAAGGGTACAGCTGGGTATCTTCCTATCACAGCTCAAAATCTGCCTATGCTTCTAACTGAGGTGATGATAATCTAAAATGCTATGTTCTACGGCAGAGAAACCAGGAGCACACTCTACCCATGAGCTCACTGTTCAGTGTCAGGGACATACTTTAGTTCTATTGAAGAAACGCAAAAGATTGTAACCTTGGTGCCGTAATAAAAATTCCACAGACTCATTGTAAACCATGATTTCTGGCTCCTAACCGTAACTCCTCAGTGCTTAGTGTACAGAAGGAAGTCATTCTAGAGACTTAAACTGTCCATATTCTCTAGAGTGTGTTTAATCACTCTAGACACACACAGAGGATGTACTTGTTGAACCTCCCCTATTAAATTTTCAGATTACACAAATAATAGAACACAAACACAGGAATACATCTGTGTTATGCACTTGTGTTCTTGACACCCAAGAGGCATGTATGGAACACAGCACAAGGAGGATAGACCTGGCATTTTGAGTCTGAGAGTAAGCTAACAAAGAATTAAGGGTTCAGAAGGCAAAACAGTTTTCCTGAGAGAGATTTAAAATCTCCATCACTAGCAGCAGCTGGTTAGGTACCAGCCAGTTATGGCCACAAGAAAGGCCAGATTGGAATTCATCCAACACCCTTTTAACCTGCAAGTAAGCACTACAGACTAAGTTTTCCATATCCTACAAGATAATGATTCAACAGACAGTGACAGTACAAATTGTTACCTACTGTTCATTGCTTTACCTTGTAAGACCCAGTAAACATCACTGCTTTTTGCTAACTTTTCCAAAAGAGGTGCAATCGAAGTGATATTGATTTTATACTGTGTAAGGCCTTCGTTGCTGCCATTGTGAATCTTGATAGACCACTGGAGAACAAAAGAAAGAGATTCAGAACTTGTATGGCTGAAGGCCCTTAATTAACTGATTCCATTGCTCTGTTAGAATCACTACTTTTCATTATTTCTATACAGCTAGATTATTTCTTTAGTCTTTGCTTTTAAAGTGCTAAAAAAACTTCTTTTGGATGTGTCTAGGTAGATAATTACATTCACACAGGCTATTTAAATGTGGAGTATATCATATTCAACTTAACACACTTTATTTTTCATAAATTAAATGATGCAACATTTTTTAATTAAAAGCCCCTTGACTTTTAAAAATGTTGAAGTAGCAAAGCCAGTCATATTACATAAATATCACGGCCAATTCAGTCGATTTTACTCTAGGAAAACTGACCACAGCAAGAAATGCATGCAAGCAAAACTTGATGGTAGTATCAAGTTCCATTCTGTCCATCTGTTTTTCAGATATCCGCAAAGTATAAGAAAAAAAAAAAAGAAAAGAAGCCATTTAAATTTCTGATTTAATCTTCTACATTAAATGACTGGAAGAATGCTATAGCCACCCAAGAATCTCCCTTAACTTTTGAAAAAAATTTCCCACATTGTAGGAAAAATAGATTTAGCTTTTTTTTATTTTTAAATATTACTGTACCTATACTGATTTAGTCAAAATCTGTAAAAAAAAAAAAAATTTAGCCTGAACGTAGTGAACTCTCTAGTTATTTCCAAATATCTACATAATTTTTAAAATAAAAGCCAAGTACACTAATTAATCCACTTTCTGAGAATATTATCAAGTATAAATTAATACTTCATGAAACCAAATAACAGGCAGCTGCTCTGAGAACCCACACTGGGAAAAAAAAGCTGTCTCTCCCAGTAACTAAGTCTTTACTCGTGTAATACCTACAGCATTTAAACACGTTTTAGAAGCATATTCTATTCAACGGGACATGAGGAACTAAGAAGCAGACCACTGTAGTGACATTCTCAGAGCACCTCCTTTTCCCAAAATAAGCAAAGCACTGAGTATTGTACTAGCTGGAGTTTCTCCAGCTTACAAGACTTTACTTCTATTTATAAACTGTTATGCAGTTGACATCTTAAGACAGACATGTCCAGAGGAAAGTAGCATGACCAAACTCAGAGCTAAGTTTAAGACACAGGTAAGTTTCAAAACGCTGAGGAGTGCAAGGGAACATACTAGAGTAATCTAGTAGCAGGTTACCACACCAGTGTTAGCCATGGTAACATTGCTGACACCTCAGATTTTTGAAGCACTTTGTTTTTCTGCAAGTCCCTTAAAATAGGGGATGTTTATCTTTGGCTAACTCTAGGCATCACTATGTTTTGTGCAAATATCTTGGTGTTAGAAAGAGCTGAGCATCACATGTGTATTGTTGGTCTGTATCTCCTGCTCTCCACAAAGGACAAGCAGCTATGGCTAATGCATATATATAAGTAAAAGGAATTATTTAGGTAAAAGTCTTGTAGTTTCACAACCTGACCTTTTGTATGCCAGAACACACTACCCTCATATAACGGCACACCCATATACAATGACCCATGCCAGTATGACATGCTAGATTCTCAGACTGTGTCGTGTTATTCTAGGCTCACTATGATTGCTAAAGCTCAAATATTTATGTGGCTCCTATGGAGGAAGAAAATTTAAGGGATTCACTTGTAAGGAAATAGAGAATTTCTGATCCCTCAGGAAATGTGTGGAGGTCTGCATACACATACGACCTTTCTCTAAAACTGGGGGAATTCAGCCTGGATTGGCATGCCCAGGAGCTTCCAGATTAGCAGGATGCCTGAACTGTCTCTAAACCAAACTGCTTTCAAAAGATTTTTGTTTAAAATGGAACACATTTTTCCCCCTCTATACATAAGCTGGTATGAAATTATAATAGCTAATTCCTGTCAAATTCCACTTCCAAAATATTTGGAAGTAAGGGACATTAAATGTGGAATTAATGAGATAAGCAATTGTTTGACTCTTGAGTCCCAGTACCAGCCAACTACTGGAACAGACTACTTAGGTGGGTCTGGTGAATTCTGTCCCTGGAAGTTTTAAAGAACTGGTTGACTCTTGTCAACTGCAACACGGATATAACTGATCCTGTGTGGTGGCAAACCAATAGGTTGGGAGACCTCTTCAGGTCCTTGTCTGCCCTATTTTCTGTGATGCTGCAACCCACAGCAGTGGTAGAAACTTCCAGTGGAACAAGATTCTGGAAGTGCAGTCTCTCTGGTTGTTGAATTATTCATGTAAAATCCAGGTTTTTGCCCACATAAGTCTACAAGAAGTATGTGTGCTCAAAAAGACCATTCCGTATTGGACCATGCTTTTATAAAGCAGTATTTTGTGACTGAGGGGAGTTTATTAAAAACCCATCTCAGTTAGTATGCAATTACTTTAACCTTTTTAATGAATAATTTGCTTTTAACAAAGATACTTTATTAGCTAGGTTCAAGATAATTAATACTTACCAACCAATATTGCTGCCAAAATGCAAGTATTGTACATTGCACAGCTATGATAAAGTATACCTGATATTTTAGAACTACTTGTTATACTTCTAGTGATTTGCTGTTACATTTTTTTATTATAAATTGGGTTTAACAACTTAATCATGTAACCAATTTGACAGTATTAAAAAGTTACCATACCAGAACTTTCTTCTTTACTAAAATGCCCCATATACATATAACTTACCGTGGCAGCTCCTGCTACAATTATGTGAGGTTTTGCCACAGGACCCTACGACACAAAGTAAAAATTAATTAGTTTGAAAATATTAACAAATTTTACTTATTATACTAAGCAGGTTAATTAAGACTCATATCTTATTTAATTGTTGCTCAACTTGTCCATCAGTTTATGCTCACAAAATAAACTGCAGATGTATTACAGAGAACATCAACTTGTGATATATCAGAATTTTCACGTAATGGAATCTGCAAAACTGCAGAGTAACACTTACAACCATTACTAGCAATTTAGCAGCATAAGTTCTCTTTAAAAGCCAGACATCCTTAGGACAAGAGGAAATGGCCACAAGTTGCATCAAGGGAAGTTTAGATTGGATATTAGGAAGAATTTCTTTACTGAAAGGGTTATCAGGCATTGGAATGGGTTGCCCAGGGCAGTGGTGGAGGCCCCACCCCTGGAGGTATTTAAAAGATGTATAGATGTAGTGCTTAGGGATAAGGTTTAGTCAAGGACTTGTCAGTGTAAGGTTAATGACTGGACTCGGTGATCTTAAAGGTCTTTCCAATCTAGACAATTCTTTGATTCTGTGATCCTCTCCTACGGGCAAGTAAACTGTAGATCATACTACTGAAGTACTTTTTCTCTCAGTGTCTCTCAGCATTGTCAAAGATCTGATTGAGCTGTTGTACTGACTGAAGTGTAAGCCCATTGCAAAACCACAACAGACAGTTGCCCCAGAGGTCTGAAAGCTACGTCTAGGACAGGGAACAGAATATGTACTTAAACAGAAGAGTACCGGGAAACAAGCAGTGCTGATCACCTCAGTAAGAATTTTGCCTTGGCACAGCAAAGGTTTGGTTTAGCAGCCCCCAATCTTTTGTAGTAATCACAGAAAAAGAAAAAAGAATTACAACTTCAGCTATCTGGATGGAAGGCATTGTGCAAGAATGACCAATAGGGTAGCAAAAGAATCACCAGAGGCTATTTCTAAATAACTCCAGGCTACTAAAAGGCCAACAAAGGAAGAAACAAGAAAAATTTAGTTAACAATCTGTAAACATAATACTTTTTATCAGAATTACATAATTCCATACTGAATAACATGATAATGTGTATTATAACTGAAATATGTAAAATAATTACTGTGTAATTTGAGAGAAATATTGGAAGAAAAATAATCAAGGCATTCTTGACTTTCCAAATTGCCTTTATCCGTCAGTTTGGAACACTCAAATTAGCATGAATGTAAAATCACATCATCAAAGAATATCTCAGATGGAAGGGACACACAAGGATCAAGAATGTTTGGTCACATAAAAGCGAAGCCATCACAGATACAGAGGAAACGAAACACCAAATCAGAGTAAAATCATTCCAGTTCTTCATAGGATGAATCAACCTGCTCCTAGGAAGCACAGCTTTTCTGGTTTGATTTGGGTTTTTTTGGGGCCAGGTGAAGCCTTCTTTAGGAGACCAGGAGATGCCAAGAAACACACACATGAGTAAACATCTCCATTTCATGACTTTTATGACGAATTTCAGATCTCTGGTACATAACTGACTGAATATATGCAATATGCTGCAGTTGCTGGACTCCTAGTAATTACAGTTGTGCGTATGAAAAAAGGAAAGGTAGTAGTCCTCAGTCAGTTGCTATATTTTCTTAAAAGAAATATTAAGACAAACCTCAGTCCAAGATTTGATACGTTGCCTCATAGAGCTGTTAACTTCTGGATACCACAGGAAATCCTGCAAAATAAATGCAGATTTACTCTGTAACCCTGAAGACTAATAACAAAAATAAATAATAGTTTAAAAACCCAAACAAACAAAAAACCTCACAAGCTACTCACTATCAATTCACCTGTGAAGGAAAAACACCTGGCCCAAAGTGAGATTTCCTTTATAGTTTGCATGAAAAGCCTGACATCTCACTCTAGGATGGAAAACAAAAAGAAAAGAAAAGAAAAAAACCAAAACAACAAGAAAAAAAAAAATACATGAAATAAGACATTTTCATTTGTAGTTCAGGAGCTGGGATTTCACCAAGAAGGTAACTTCTTAGCTTCTACCAAATAGGATGTCCTAGGTTTTCCAATGCAATCAGGAATAAAACCAAGCTCACATCTATAACTTAGTTATTAGGACTTGCTTTTAGCTCAATTTCCCATAGTTTTTACCAACAGGTTTTCTGTGTTCCAGAACTTAATCTAACTGATAGCATGAAATCATAATTTTCAAACAAAAAGAAAACCTAAAAATTTCCTTTACAACCTTATAAATTATCAGCTGCTTAAATCTAATAGTGCCATGGCCATTAAATACATTAACTACTGACATTTTTTTATCTATCAGGAGTAGGGCCCAACTTCATCTAGAAGGACAGGCTACTGCTATTATGTCTCGCAGGGAAAGTTGTGACTTCCTAACACCTAGTTATTCCTCAGGTGCAGAACCATCGAATGGACTCTACATTTCAAAGTGAAATGGCAGGGATTACATATGCAGAAACTATTGGGAGGAAACTTCCTAGTGCAGAATGCAGAAACATTACCAGCAGACAGGAAATCTCTGTCTTCCACTCGCACAGGCCTAAAGACTTTGGTAGTTCATTCGAGTACCACCATTTCACTATTTGGCAGGAATCTGTGAGCAATCACATAGCCCTCCCTCTGCAGTGGCTGAAGGATGGACGGCTCAGTATGATGACTAGAAAGGGCAAAATTAAACTCTCCAGTTGCTCCCAGTGATCTCTTTTGTTGCTCAAATGTTTTCCACATTTAGATTACTGGGTCACAGCCATTCTGAACGTGAAAATTCAGCTACTGTGCCAATAATGTCAACAGCAAAATGGCATCAAAACAAGGAAGCAGCAGACTAGTAATATGTTCTTAACTACCCAGGTATCTCCCAAAAGCACCATTTCAAATCTCAGTGGTTAGACACCTATGAAGGCTCAAGGAGTTCTGAAGATATAGTTCTGTGTTAGGCTACACCAACAGAAACCACATTGCACTGTCCCCTTTGTCCTGACTCGTGTTCTGCCTCCTCTTTTCCAGCACTTAGCTAACCATATGATGAGCCACATCAGACCTGACCAAAAGAGAATACTACAAGGCAATTTTCTTGGCTGAATCAACTCCTAAACCAGCCCACTCCACAGCTGCATCAGAACAAACAGGACAAACACAGGAATATATTGTGAAGGGCAACAGAGTGGGACAGCACAGGGTTAAACTGCCATGGGCTCACACCCTAAAATGTTATTCTGTATTCTGCTTCTTAACCAGGTACACAAACAGGTACTGAAAACTCACTTGCAGACCACTCAGCAAATATATCGCTTCTCTGGTTTTCATGAACAGAGAATGAGTTGTCTCTAAGGCATAAACAAATACATGACAAGCAGAAACCCAGTGCTACTGACAGTTGTCATGAGAAGCAAAGACTGCTATTGAGGACACCATTTCCATTGCCAGGGCAGAGGAGAACAGAGTCCTTCATAAAACTCACTCTCAAGTACTTTGTTTTCTTTTGTTATATATCCACATTATAATCAACATTGTGGCTCTTTCTCCATGCAAAAGGAATACTTGTTGGGATAGCTTAAAGAGCCCAATGATGATTATGACAAGGACCACGCCAAGTAAGTTAGCCCCAGATACATATTCTTACAGCAGTGGAAGAGTAAACTTCCTGGCAAAAGCTATTCTTGAGAAGGCCAAATTGTAAGATCTGACAAAGATAAAAACTATACACGTTTCCAGAGCTTATGCCCAAAGCTAAGACAGAATACATGTACTCAAAGCCAAAGTCTCTCAAAGAAACATTCAAAATATAGGATGTCAAGATACACTCCAATATATTTTGTGGAAAATTTATAAAGAATGTTGATGGTCTCAAGCATCTTTTGACTTTTACAGCCCTTGTGGTAACTTGAAAAATCCAGCTCTGACTACAATTTGGATTACATTGTATGAAATAATAACATGATTATGGCTTACAATTAAACACTAGATAAAAACTTACCACTTTAATTGAAGTAGATTTATCTTCAAACAGGATATTTCCATGCTGTCAAAAAACCCAAAACCATAAAACCAAAGTAAGACAAACTTTCACAATGAAGAAAAAAAAAAAGTACATGCGTATGTTAATTTGCTATCAGCCAAGCATTTATCTTCAGAAGAAAGGATTTTTCTTGTATAAACTTGTCAGTATACTCATGCAAAATGTTTATGTTACTTTCCTGATACTTGCACAAAGGCTTATTTTTCCTGGAAGGAATCTATCCAACAAAGTTTAAAATGCTTTCTGTTCACTCTGTTGCAAAGGTATGAAATATTTTCCTAAATTTACCTTCCCAAAATGAGAAAAACTTAGATTTTTTTTCTCTTTCTTTTCTTACATTTCCTTTCTCCTAGCCTTCTTTTTCATCTGCCCATCTTCTTTGCACAAAAGAACCGACACAGTTTTAAAGAATAAAAGACAATAATCTCTGGCAGAAATAAAGTCTGGAAGGCATTATTAAATTTGCTGAGTGAGATTGTAAGAAATCAGAAAGGAAGACGACAGACACTGCATACACCATCCTCCTTTAAAATATTACTAAATACAACATCAGTTGCAATCCTGGACCAAAAGAACAAGTGTATTTCTCTTCCACAAACTCAGATCTTAATTTCAATAATACTTGACAAAAAGTACCTCTCAACTCAAAATAAATTCCAGCACTCAATCAGAGTTATTGAATCAATCAAACATCTTGTTTTGGCAAGTGAAAATGACTGTATGCTGCCCGCTGGACAAGCTGCCAGCTTATAGTTCTAAATGGCAGAATTCCTCGGTAATTGGCAAATTTGATGTACAGTTGAAAATTACATATCTTTTCCCTCACATATGTACACACATCCATGAAGGGATACCCCAAGAAGCATGATATAGCAAAATAAACTATTAGTCTGTTCAACAAATGATGCAGCTAAATCCCTTTTTACTGTTTGCATCCAGCAAGATGCAGTTTACACTCTTCACCTTGTGAAATTCAGACAGCTTTTCAGCAGCAATCAAAAGGAAGGCAAGACCAGAAGCTATTTTTAGTTTCAGCTTCAAGTTAGACCTGGAAATCTGTCATTGCCCCAAGGATTTTTATGAACAGATTAGATCAGCAATTTAACTGACATGTAAAATGACAAATTATAAGCCATGAATTACTACTATTTAAAAAAACACAAAAGAGAAATCATTTTCTCATCAAGAAACAAAACATGAAGCATAAGTTGCTATGGGATAAGTCAGCTTCATTAATTTATTCCCAAACTGCCATAAGCTTTCTCTCGAGCTTCCTAGTTCACTTCTCAGATTCCCAATCATCTCATCTGTACACAATTACCCTGGTATAATCTTGTTCTTCTCCAAAAGACTTTTCTGTCATTCTTTTCCTGACGGCTAGGCCAGCAAATGGTATAATTTCTTGGTTTTTTGAAGCTTAGTGAAGAGTTATGAGATAAATTAGGAAGAAACAAACAAAAACATCATAAAAATAAATTATCTCACCTTATTTCCTTCTTCCTTGACTTGAGGATTTATGAGTTT
The DNA here is from genome assembly GCA_013400335.1 of Eurystomus gularis. NCBI lineage: Eukaryota > Metazoa > Chordata > Aves > Coraciiformes > Coraciidae > Eurystomus > Eurystomus gularis. Next base: position 265,759 of record VZZY01016937.1, read on the forward strand.
TATAAATGAATAGAACAGCTGTCGAATTCTAGAATCTCCTATAAACACAATATGTTTGTCTATGAGGCAATTTTTTGCTTCACTGTAAAACAAAACAGCAATACTCATGTCACAGGAAATTCGCATTTTAGGAAAAAGTCTTTATAAAATCCACAGAGCAATATAGATAATTCTAAGCATTATAACCAGCTCTAAGGAATGACAGATCTTTTTTTAAACATGCTGAATTAATAAAAAGTTTTGTCTAATTTGCATAGAAATGAAAATCAGCTCTCCTGCTAATGTGATTAGGCAAACAACCAAGACCACTTTCCTATTCTATGGTGCTACAAATGCAGTAGTTTCAAAATAGCAGTATATAGCATAATTCTAAATAATAAACTTCTCTTGCTAGTAGGTGAAAAAAAGTGATTGGTAACTTTATTGGGCACTTTTTTATTTGTGATTCTACACATAAGGTCAGCATTTTCCCTTTCAGCAGTCTGAGTGACATATGAAGCTATGCAGTCTCTTGCAGCATCTTGTGGCTCTCCGTAACACGTATCAGTACTACTATCACTAACAGTCATTTGTATTTTTATCTATAAATACAACTACAGTAGACACTGTAGATGCATAGATAATACACAAGGAAAAGACTGCCTTCTGATAAATGCTGCATATTTTTGAAAGCCTAGAGAATCAGCTATGAGGTGGTAAATAGATAACACTGCAGTTACTACAGCTGCAGCCAAACAACCACTCTTCTTTCTAGGCAGATGACCAGAAGACATGAGTTTCCTTACCTATTTTTATACTTATGCATCATACAACTGTGGGGCTGCCATACTTTCTCTCCAAGAAATCTCCCGCTGGACAGAAGATACTCACATGTATCGCCACCTTTAAAATGTTATATTAAGATCAGAACTCAGACACATGAAAGCTAAAGCATAGTGCCTTTGCTATTAAAAACAGTAATTGACAATATTTGAAACACAGGAATTTAAACAATAAACAACAGTAAAAAATTCAAACAACAGTAAAAATTTAACTTATTGTAAAAACATCGTGCACAAGTTTCCGCAAATTGCCTTCTCACTTATTATCCCACACTTCTCTATAAATCACTCCTCTATCCAGAAAATGTTAGTGATCCTGTTTATGGTCTCAGAAAGACACTGTGACCTAGAATGGCGTTTCCACCAAAAGATGCCAATCCATTGTGCTATCTACTAACCAGAATATGCTAATATGAAACTGAGAATGCAACAGTTCAGTATAATAATCTTCTACACAGAATCATTGTACACAGCATCGTGTATAGAACATTAATTTCAACACGAGATTTGCAAGCAAGTCTATTACATCTCCTTGCTAAAACACAGAGATCACCTTAGAACAGCTGAAATGACATGCTGGATTCATATGCAAAATAAGAAATATCTACACCAGAATTTGCTGAACATTCTGAAGTGCAGGTAGCTTTTCCTGTCAATAAGGTTGATGCTAATTAAGATTAATCACTTTGTGGGTGGTGATGTTTCTGGTCACTTTTCATATAAATAAAATACCTCAGTTATGAAATCAATGACCCTTATCTTCCAGCAAGCTCCGCACCAGATTCTGCTGCCTTATAACTGAATATAACTTATAACCAGCAAACACCACTCACTGCAAGAGAAGTTGCCCTCCAACATTTTTGCCATACTTGGCATTTCAGAGCACTGACAAACAGGGAAACAGAGGTGAATGAACTGGCAGGTACCTGTGCTAGCTTGTGCAGAAACAATGTACCACAGCCCATACTTAACACTTACTGTGAAACCTTGACTTCATGAAACTCAACAGAGCCCTGCTCTTTCACTCCACTGCAACTTGCACTAATTCTAAAGAATAGTTATTCTTTAATTGGGGGTTGGACTCTATGATCTCCAGAGGTCCCCTCCAAGCCCTAACATTCTAAGATTCTATGATAATAGGGGGTTTTCCATCTACTTCTTTTCAGGGCTGCTAGGAGCCACACGTTATAATGAGACAGACTTTCTGCTTCAATTATTATAAGAAAATCTGAACATTTATCTAGAACTGCAAATTAGACAAGGCGAATAGAACGAGATGCAATAGTGTGAGGTCTGTAGGAACAGGAATTTACAAGGTACTGCTGATGTCTACTGAGACCCAAGGTCACAGCTGTCAACCATCAGTACTTTAGTAAAGCTTTTAGGTAAGAAGAGACAGAGTCGTGGTATCCCTTCATTGGAATGAAGTCCAATCAACAAAAAACAATGTTTTTTGTAAAAAAGGTATACCAGATAAACAAAGAATTTCTCTGTAACATTCTGATATGAAAACATATCCAAAGTTATGGTCCTAAGATAACAGTGAAAGCTAACCAATTCTCACATGCACTGGATCAACTCTTTTTTGTTGTTGTTTTGGTTTATTGGTTTGGTTTTTTTTTTTTGAGTTGGACATAGGATAATTGGAGAAATTACTTATTTCCACAATTTTCCAATAGCGGGAAGAATGACAATAGTATCCATGCTGAAACATTTTAACAGATGGCTAATAATTTAATTTATGGGTAACAAACTTCAGAAAGCATTCATAATTACTTGGCTGATGGAAACACATCTGTATTTCCAACAAATATGGGACTAGCACCTTTATAATCCTGCATGATCTAGAGGACTCTTGCATTAACATTGGCAATGATGTTGTTACTCTAGTTTGTGAGCTGATACTCATCTGCCTGCTCCTTCACAATCCACCTGGAAAAACAAAAGGTTCCCATCTATGAAGCTGGGAAAATGTTACAAAAAGCATCAAACAGAGCACATGTTTAAACTACAGCTGACACTCAAAACTCTTACTTCTCTCTTACTTCAAAACTTCAGCTCTTTCCTACTTGGGATGCATGAAGAACATTCAGATACATAAGTACAGACAAAGCAGCTCATGTACGCCACTTCTTGAAAAGGAATATAAAATTAGCTTGGAGGAAGGAAGATGTGGCAGCTGAAGACATCTTATAACCCTGCCTTCCTCCTTGAAACTTTGCCTACCTCTTTTCATGAGAATCAGAAAAAGGCAATGTAGAACAGACTGTATCAGAACTGCTACTTCTTGGCTCATTTATCCAACCAAGCCCAGCAGCAGCAACACTATCAAGTAGTGTTATTTTACCATGATGGAAGGTTCCTCATTCCAAAATGCAACTCAAACGGCCAGACTTACTTTATCTCCTAGAACTTCAATTACTTACTGCTCTTATTACAGCGTGACAAGCTGGAATAACATGAGGAATTATAACAATCTTGAAAAAGATCTGGATAAACGTCTCGTTGTCACAGCTCTACGTTTGAGTTGGTTTTCCATGAGAAACACACACAACATGTTCCTAACATGCAAGATAAATTGGCTTTATTAAAACTGTCATTCTTTACTCCTTGTCTCTCAGTTTTGGGAGCTCTTGGTCAGGTGGATTTTGATGCATATAAGAAAAACGTGTTAAAAATTTAAATAAAACATATACATACAGTGATAAGTTCCTAGTTTTATCATCAATAACAGTCTATTAATCATGCCAGGGTAGTTAAGGAATTCCCTCAAACTGACCAGTAACCTTTCAAGCAAATCCTTGAGATACCACAAATCAAATGGACACTTCCTTCCTAATCACAATGCACATGCACTACCCACGTCAAACTGATTAATTACTGCACAGCAGCAATGGGATGTGGCAAACGGCCAGACGCAGAGGGCTACATGCTTCTGAACATTTAAAGGAACTCTCATAAAGGTATGCGGAGACCATAGAGGCTCATGGGCTGAATTCAAGAGGTTTCCAGAAAGACAGTCTCTGTAATTCTATTTTTCAACCAGCACAGGTCATTCTGGGTCAGCAATATCATCTTTTTTTTCCCCCCAGTCTCAGACTCAGTAAGGTGCCACTTCTGAACAGATTAAAGATCTTGCAGAAGCAGTTTATCAATGCCTTTCTGCTCCTCTTTAAACCATTGCTACTTATTAGACAGCTGCTGATCCTCCTGACAAAACTTCTGCAGGAGTAACTCAGAACAGAGCAGGTGACATGGAAAGTTGAATCTTTACCTACTTTTAAAATATGTTAGTATAGCTCAGATTTGCTGGACAGATATCTTTCTAGTAGAAACCATAAGTTCAGAATTATCATAGTTTTGGTTTTTCTTAATCACTTCAAATAAAATCCTGTTTCTATACTTTATATTAACATAATTTCCTTGATTCTCAAACATACACACTTATGTAAACTATCATTTTGAGCAAGTTGCATTAAAAAGTGAAACTGTCAGAAATGGTGGAAAATGTTGTCAAACTCACGTAGCTTGTGATTAGATTATTAGGATAGACGACCTACAGTTATTACAGCTACTGCTACAAAGCCCCCCACTTTTCATATTATGAAAATTACAAGATACATCACAGTGATATGAGTGAACTATGTAAAAGAAAATCCACCACTAATTAGACTCCCTCTGAAATCTATTAACCTTCTGATGAAGATGCACAAGAAAATAAGGACCGTTTTCACAGTCAGACCAATGGTCAGTCCAGCCTGGTATTCTGCCTTCAACAGGGGCCAGAAGCAGATGCACAGGGATTAATAAGAAGAGGGCAAGTAAACATTATGTTCTTGTCTAATATCCTTCCAACTATGTTCAGTCCAGGGATTTCCTGCTGGACATGGTTTCTACATATTTTGTAGAACCTTCCACAGACTTCTGATGAAGTCATGCAGTCTTCTCTTCCTATCTTTTAGCATTCACAGCATGCCTCTAAAAGAATTTTCCATACCCACAGCTGCTGCTTGAAGAATCACCCGCCTTTATTTCAAGTTTGGTTTCTACTAGATTTACTTGGCACTCACCGGTTCTTCCACAGGAAGAGACAGTTCGCACTCACGTCTGTCATGATTTATAGACCATTATCAATTCTTCCTCAATCAAGTTTTCAAGACCTAGGAATCTTAATTTACTAACTTTTCATAGGAGTGCTTATTTCATACCTCAAGTTCATGACCCAAGCTTGGTAGCTCAGCACTCCATGGCACTCCCATCATAAATACCCACAAATAAGACAATCCTCCATCCTACCGTATGTTTACTAAAATAAACATTTGAGCCAGCAGCGCAACGTGTTCGCAGCTTCACCTCATCTAACCTCTGAAAATCAGGATAGCCCTTTTTGAGATATTTTTGGTATAAAATCTTGGTAAAGTGTTTCAAAATGTCGTGTGGAAAAAAGTGCTTTCTTTGGATTGTTTTAAATGTACTGCCTCCCAATTTCATTTCTCAGTTGATACTTCCTGTGTAATGACATACTCTCAATGAATCTACCTTCCCCCAATAATTTTGAGACCATTACCAAGTTACTCATTTTCTGTCCAGGCCATAGAACTTTAATCTATTTAGTTACTTCTTGTACAGAAGCTGGTTTTTTACTGTTCTGCTGCTTGTGTTGCTCTTTTGTACATGTTTTCCAAACTCTACTATAACACTGCTAAGAGAATGTCAACATCATTGACAACATGCAAGGTACCCATTAGCTTTAGTTGTGCAGTACCACTGACAAACCATCTTCTGGTTTTTGATTAATTACCAAAAATATCCTGACATTTGCTGAATTTCAGGAGTTTGAGACCACTGAAGGGTTGCAGAATGATCTCAAGCACCTCTGCTGAAAACTTCTGTCTGCTATAAATGCTCCACCTTTCTTTTCTAAACCATCTGTGTCTTTTGAATGTTATTTGGCCAAAGGAGCTCAAACTGGTAACTCTGTGTTCACTCTCACTCTAGGTCCAGGTTTTAAACAGTTAAGGGAAAGCCCCTCTTACCCTATAATAGCTTCAAGAAACTAAGTGTCTTAGGCAAATGAACTTTTTTAAAGCTTTGTGAAAATCCATACAGACAACAACTTACATGAAGACCTACAGATTTACAATCTGTGACTCACCTCCCTCATTAACTCTCCTATCATATACTGTATGCCAGCTTCCTCGTAATCTGCTTGATCTGGCAGTCCCTATTTTCTTAGGCTAGTCTGGCAATTCCGCTTTGCCTTTTTAGCATCACATTTGCCACCCTCCTTCCATCTAGTTTTGGGGCCGGTTTGTGCCTTAGGGAACAACAGCACCACAGGCAAGTTCCGTTACTTTGTGCTTGAGCTCCTCTAGAATTTAGTAAATGCAAAGTCTTGCAACTTAGTAGTAGTCCTTGCAACTTAGTACTATCAGACTTGCTGACATGCCAGCCAGCAGGTGAATCTAGGGAACTGTATCCATAAAGATCCTTACTCCCTTTCCCATTTCCACAATCAACTGCCTCAGCTTTGTCTTCCGCAGATGCTGGCAGCAAGTGTTACAAGACAAAGACACCAGCTGCCCTACAATAAACAAGAGCCAGCGTGATCTCTCTTTGGGTTAACTTTTTGATTTACCCACACAAACATACGACGTTCTTAGCACGAATCGGCAACAAGGCAGTATCTCCTTGAGCGGTTCCATTAGCATGTAGGGATCACGCCGGGATTCACAGCTTCAGGGCCAACACAGCCGGGAGGAGGGCGGCGCAAAGCCGCGGGCGCCCCGCAGCCAACGCGCCCGGCGTGCGGCCCCGTCACCCCAC